>VFFE01007669.1:4971632-5108836 GCA_008921705.1 Burhinus oedicnemus
AAGGGGGGGGGGGGAAGACATGCTATGGAGACAAAACCTCAGTCAGAAAGACAGGTACAAACTGAAACTGATGTCTTTCTGAAAAAGATACAGAAACTTCCATTAAAGGCAGTTTTCTTGATTTCTATGTATTTTGTCTATTTCTAATTCACAAGGGATTAAAATTCAGTAACTGGCAAAAATGAAACCAAATGTTGAATGTCTGAAGTTACTATTTGGCTAATCAGCTTTATGGTAGCTACTGACTGTTGAATATAAATGAACAGGCATGGTATTCCTAAAGCAGCGATTCTTACCTAAATGTAAACGAAGACTTAACAGAAGGACCAAAAACGTTAAGGCTCCTTCCAACATGGACCTTTCATGCTCTGAATCAAGAACTGTATTTTGATGCTGTGATGCCATCGTTAAAAGATCTACCACCTTAAATCTACACAGCAAAGAGTAAAGTCAGAAACATCATTCTCCAATATTAAAACACCAATGTGAAATGTACTGATAAACTCAGGATACCATTCACAATAACCCAAAATTAATACAAAATTAAATGCATATACTGCAATAATAAGCAAACATACACGAAAACCCTCTTATTTTTAAATTTGGATTTTTATTTACTTGTGGAATCTGTTATAGTGATATTTACTCCACATGAAAACACCTTACATTTATGAACATAAAAATCTAATGCCAATTAAGCTGTTTTCAAACCCTGATTTTATTCTATCCAGAAAAGCAGACTTCCTTTCTGTGTCTCTTCCTATTGCTGCTCTATTTGTCTACTTCTTTAGGCTAGCATATCCTGAAAGTTTGCTTATGAACGTGTGCAAAACTTAAATAAACCTAAAGATGCTCAGAAAACAAATGTCTGAAGCTTTATTACTGCACTGTAAATCAAAAGCCAACTCTGTATAAAATAAAGACTATACCTTGAGATCTCTCTTTCAGTACAGCCCTTCAGGTAAGTGTTAGTTTTAGCTAGGCAGAGCTGTACCACTGAAGATGTGTATCAGATATGCACCTTTTCTCTCACATGGCATAAATTAGTCAACAGCCAGCACAACACCGAACAAGAGCATTCATCTTTTAACCCTACCTTTCAAAAACAGATGAAATAAAGTAATCTGGGTCCAGCCTGGAAGCACAGACCTGCGGAAAGAGAGTAATTTCATTTTATTCAGTAGTTTGTTTGTCTGTATGTAAACAGGCATTGGCTTGGCTTCTCAGAAAACATAACTTACCTGCAGCAGATAAATGTCAGGATCAATCATTGAATTGCAGAAATGAGACTGCACATAAGTCATGGCCTGTCCTTTAATTTGTAGACCATTTCTAACCCACATGTTGCTGTGAATTTCAGAAAGACTTGCCTGTTCAGGGAAAATAAAATAAAATAAAAATTTACAAACATTTCAGGGATATTCAGCTATTCAGTTCAATGTTAGCAGATCACAAATATATTATCACACGTATACATACATACACACTACACTTTTATATAATTTTTTACACCAATTTACTTCTCCTGGGAAGTGAGCGATGAAAAGGAACCACTGCAAATTTATGAAAGAGATAGCACACTTTCATACGAGTGCATATTTCTGACAATGAAAGCGATCAAAGCCAATTAAGTGATTTATTTATGTACTTTAAAATCTTGAAAAATACTCCAAAGATGGAGACACCACGGTTAAGAAGTTAAGTATAAAAAGCAGTGATTACAAACACTGATCACTATCATGTACATACAAATAAATAAAAATTTGTAAATAAAAAAAGTGTTGCAGGGTGCATCCGTTTTTCATTTCATACTCTATTTAAAATACGAATTTTTCAGATTCAGGTTTCTTCTCAGCTTGTGCTCCATTGGTAGCTATTCCATGAACATGCAAGTCCATGTTTTCAAAGGGTAGGTTCCTCCTACCCTTTTTGAAAGTGCTATAGTGAATATTACTACTGTACTTCTCAGAGTACAATAACTAATACCACATATTTAATTTTGGAAATAAAAAGAAAAAAAAAGTTTATCCTAACTACTCAGCATATTCTAGTTATTGATGTCACATATTGCTTACTTTGATATTCCACAATTAAGACATACTCCCCCTTGTTAAATACTTCTAAATATATTTAAATGAATGGGGTTAAAAAAAAATCAGACAGCAGCTTTTTTTGTTGTATATCTCTACATCTGCATCAAAGTCAGAAGTCTGTCCGTACCTGAATCTGAAGTGGGTGAATCATTAGTTTCATGAGCATTTCCTGATCTGGCAAGATGGTATCCAGATCTAGTTCTTGGCATTTGACAGCCTAGAAACAAAAGCAAGCACACACTGTACTGAACAATCACACTCAACAGGGAATTTCCATCTTCTGCGTGACTAAAACATGTGCTTACCTTACTTAAAAACATGGCAAAGTAACGGTGCAGTGGCAAATGAAAAGTAACTTGGTTAGGAGCTGGCTGAAAGTAAAATAAAGATATTTTAATATCATATATTAAAAAACCAAACCTACAAGTGTCTTTGTCACAACCACCAAGACCAGTATCTTGCGCATCTTTATTCAATGGACTTACTTTCCACTAAACTAGTATTACTTCATCCCCCTGCACTTTCCGATTTTTCAGAAATTTCCCTTATTCAGCCTGCTGTAGTTAATCTCTTAATAAGCTAATGACACTCTGAACTGATTGAGAGTATTGCTTGTTAAGGTAGCAAAGCTGCTCCCCACTGCCGTATCAGAAGAGGACTTCTGTCTTGCCGTTGCTTCAACTTTCCATTCAGCAGAACAGCAGTACATCAATGGCACTGCTTTTAAGACTCACACAGCTTAAGTTTGCACCAGCAAATCTAAATCATTAAGATTCTACAATTAAAGGATCCTAGGACATAATATTGCAACTATTAACTACAAACTCTAACTTCAGCAAGGCAATCCCTTCTCAATCAGTACCTAGAATTAGGATTTAATTTAAGGGGAGGAGGTAAGTGTATAACCTTTGAAGTTTAACCAGATTTTCACAGTGTTTTGCTTGACTTCATTAAGGATACTTACCTCATCTACAAAGTTGATAGCATCAAACCAGTCCTGAAGCGCTTCAAGGCAGTATCTGACAACATTTCGTGTGTATTCCTGTGTTTCCTGCAGTAAGAGAAACGAGTGTATTACATGAGCCAAAATATTTTTAAGTGTCACTGTTTTCCTACTACAAATAAATATGATTATTTCAAGAATATATTTACAGTACATAATTTATGCCCTCATCATATGGAAAACAGAAAGTATTAGGATGGTTTCATTGTTACTTTAAAAAAAATTACGATTCCAATGGTGAGAATTAAGGCACCTTCAGAATGGTCAGCTGGTCCTAGTGCCTACTGTTGTTTAATTTACCCATTTATTTTTTACCAAAAATTCAGAGGTGTAAGCATAAAAGAAGTCTTTCCATGCAATCAAAAGGAATGGCTAATGTTCTGTAAGTTTTATCTACTGAAAGGTCCTTACGGTTTGCTAACACAATGCACGTGAAATGCAATAATAACACAATACTGCATTGATTTTAACAATAAGCAAATTTTGCTATGATTGTATGATATAACTCTATAACAATGCCCTAAAACTAAAACAAATTTCAGTTTAAATCATGCATTTCAAGACTACATCTGTACGATGCCCTCCAGGAGAGAAGCAGTGATGTGCAAGAAGGAAAGGCAGGAGTGGAGCTAAAGCAAATTGCTCTGTGATCAGAAGAACTTACAAAGCCTCATTTCTTACAGACTTTTCCTTTAATCTTCCCTTCCCCCTGAACACAGACTCCAGACCTGCCTCAAACTCTTAGGATATCTATGACACACTTCTCATGCAAAAGGCAGCAATGCTGTGGCTAGCCAGCAGCTGTGCAAGTGCCGACTGTCTCAGTCAGACACCTTTTCTCGTCAGGAAATACAACAGCCACACTCCCATGCTGCTGCTCTACCCGCTATGGTGGCCAGGCTCCGCCAGCTCTCCCTCTCCTGTGGGACACGAGCTGGAATCTCTTCCAACCCATCACGTTTCACGAAACAAGTACAACAATTAAGCTATGAAATTCGTAGAACTCTTTCAGATTTACTGAGAATGACCAAAGGGTTCAGACATGGGGGTGAAGACATGACTGACATGCCGACATGCAGAGCAAGGAACCATACAGGCCTTAAACAAAAGGCAGACCCTCCCAACACTGAGCTAAAAAGAAAGGAAAGCTTCAAAAAGCCAGAAGTTGTAGTTCAGTTTTCAAAAGATTTTGACTCATAAATTGATATATTAATAATACATCAGTATAACTCACATCACGGAAAGGCTTTTGCAACTGCCTGGTTTAAACTGTTTTAAAATTGCATGGTATCTCACGCACATTTTTTCAGTGCACAGTTCAATTCAGGTATTACTGTCTTGTGGATGCTATTATGTATCTTAATAAGCTCGTTTCAAAGATAAGTATTTATTTCATTAAAAATAACCATAAAGGGACAGTAAAATGTTTTTTTCACATGTCAAATATTCCTATAGTATATATCCCGTTTTTGTTATAACTTAATATAATTTACAGTCTAGCACACAGTAACAAGTCTTTGCTCTAGCTAGGAGACCATGAGATGTCAGAACCTAAGAGGCTTTCACCTCAGGCTGTTAGAAAAAAAAACATAAACCCATAAATTACTCCATCTCCTATCATAATGAAGTGTCTATTTGCAGACACAATCAACATTATAATCACATTAGGGACAACTTATGTATCTCCTTTCCCACTGAACAAAGGCAGAATGACTCAGAGACTTTTATCAAGTTCTTCATCAGATCAGAAGTTACTCCGTATGTGCAGTCATATGGAATGACTGTACACATCCCGAACTTGTAGTCCTAGTTTTGGAGACAATAAATTAGGTACAAGCATGAATTCTAAATTCACTATACACAGAATCCAAGTTGGTCAGTTTTAGATACCTGGTAAACAAAGACAGCAAAACCCAAGTCTTTACAAACAAAAAAAAACAGACAGACCTTTCAGATTTGAGAACTTTAGAATAAATTGTGAATAAAACTAAGAATAATGTCAGAGAAATGTTAGTCTTACCCTAACTTTGCAGTGTGACAGAAGACCCCACATTGGCTGCGCACAGGCTTCCAGCTCAGCAGCAAAGGCAGCATAATATGTCTGCGATTCAAACTCCACATGCTCATTTAATTCTCGTTTATTTAAATTCATACCTTGAAAGATTTAAGCAGAGTTATACAACGAAATATTTAACTAGGGCTGAGTGGAATGCAGTATTTTTAGTGCTACACATTCACACACCTATTAAAATAAAAAAACATAAACTGTAACAATCCATCTTATCTAGCAGCAGAATAATAGATAAAATACGAGAACAAGCATCAAAGATTGAACAGAAATAGACCAGAAAAGCATAATAGCTCTAGATTGGCTAGTAACTGCAGTCCTTGCTGTTGAGCTGATGTTAACATGGATACCAGCCTTTCTACTTTGAAACTCACTTAGTCAACGAGAACATTTGGATGGAAAATATCTGGTCCTCTTTCTAGGCAGGACATTTATCAATATTGAAAAGTTCACAATTTTAAAATATTTTTTTTAAATAATAAAAAAGTTTCTTCACAGCAACACTTAGGAAAAGATCCAGATTTATCAGATTAATTTAGCCAATATTTAAGTTTAGAACTTCAACAGTAAAACACTTCTAGCGCAAATTATGATTTGTACTTTATACCTAACCTGAGAATTCTGGCACCATGAATCTCAGTCAAGTGTGATGCAATTGCTCTTTAACTAGTCCACACAAGACAAAGACCCATTAGATCATTTTCAAATCTACCTGTTTTCTAGAATATACTGTTTCCTTCCAGAACACAGACTTGTGAGAATACTAATGAATTAAATATTTACGTACAGCAGTATAAGGATTTTGCTACTGCGAACATTAAGCTGTCTTAACATCCCCGTATTAGTACTGATTATAAAAGCCACATACCTTGAAAGAATGATACAAAATTCATCCATGTTACCAAAAGACCATGATCTTCCAAAAATTTCTTTGCCACACTTTGGTGTGAAAGTATGTTTATAAAATCACTAACCAGGGGCCAGTAAGTATTATTCTTCAGTAGTGCTTCCCCACAATTCACCACAACATGTAAACTATTTTCTTCATCTAGATTTAAAAAAGAAAAAAGAAAAAAAAAAGTAGTACTTTTTTTCCTTCTTGTTGTAATTTTTAAATAAAGTTACAAGATAATGCAAAAATACCGACTAGGATTTACTGTAACGTTGCGATCACACATAGAGAAAACTGCAGAAAAGAAGAATGGTTATTTTGTGGTACCTGAGGCTGTTTTCTCATCATGGACTCATCAACATAGACTCCACTCTAGTAGGAGACACACATACTTTGAACAGTATCGCAACCTTTGAAAAACAGTGCATTAGTAAAACCATCACAACTATGCCTTTTTTGAATACTCTCAAGAAGTATAAAAAAGACCGAACAATACAATTCCTATTACGAACACCTGGAATCTATTTTGAACTTGACACACTTTTAGCGAGCAAGCTACCTCACAGCACGCAAACAGGAATCTGGTGATCAAAACCTACACTGGCATGTTCGGTCTGTGAAGGACAGCAGAGAAAAGCATTTCCACTCTGAATCTGAGACAGAGAGAGGGTTTGAGGCAGCCTTACTGAGGCCAGGGCAGGAGAAGGTTCCCAAAAGAAGGGGAGAAGAAACTGGGGGTGACGGGTGTAGAAGTCTCCTCCCCGAATCACAGAAGTACATCCTCTACAGCTGTCAAATAAGCATAATAAATAATAATATATAAATAAATAAATAATAATTAAATTATTATATTTTCGTAAGAGGGACCCCTGGAAAGACCAGAAGAGAAACAGGATTGGTCCCAGATTCACGATCCAAGGGAAATAACTTCCAGCACCCATCTGTCAGTTGCTATTCTATTTCAAGCAAACAGAAGAAAGAAAATCTTGCATCTGATGGTCAGCCTTGGGGATGGCTTTTGTCCGGTTCAAATGCACTGAAGGACCCTTGTAGTTATCCTTTAGACAGTAAAAGGGTCATAACCAGTACGGCACAGCCACAGCTAAAAAGACAGTTATTAAGAGACTCCATCTCCGGCTGATGAGGCACATCTGTATCTGGAGTAGTTCATTTTATATGTAAGCCTTTTTCCTCGCCTTTGTTGTAACTAGTGAAGAAAATAATTTTTTCTTCTTACTCTGAGGTTGTTTATTTTGTTGGTTTATTGGTACCAGGAAAAAAAATTTACTCTCTTGCCCGCTATGTCAACAGGTTTTCTAACTTGAAGTCATAAAATATTTTGATCTTGACAAGTTTTACTTCCCAAGAACACAGCACAGTCAGAAAAATGAATCAGATTTCATCCTGAAAAATATGCTGCTTGAGTTGCACACAACTATGAACAGATACCTTCCTGTTACCATATGGTAATATAGAGCTCTGTTTCTTAAGACTGACTCCTATCTATTACACTGAAGCACTGGAAGGAACAGGAAGCCAGAAGCACTCTACGCAGCTTCTCAAACTGCTCTGCCACAGTTGACCAAATACTTTTTAATCTCTCTCGTTACCTGGTACATCTGCAAAGAATGGAAATGAGGTCTTGCTGCTCAGCTGCCTGGCTCCCATGTGCTCACACAGCGTACCCAAGGACAGGATAACATCTCACTTGGCTCTGCCTGAACCTGCTGAAGGACTTTGCAAAGAGCCAACAGTTACACGTTGATGATTCTCTGCCCCAGTATAGATCAGACAAATCCAGGGTTACTTCAAATTGGCAGTGGCGTTGCCTCTTACTCAGAGTGCTCTACAAGCCAGGGTTAATGTAAGGTCAGTCAAAGGAAGAGAGTTTTGTTGTTTTTTTTTAAAGGGATGAACCATTACCAAAACTTTTTCCTTGGGGCATAAATTCTTCTCCCATGAAAAGATCAGAAGGAGGAAACTGCTGATAGAGATGACAGAAGTCTCCAAGAGCACAGGGACATAAATCTTCCTAGGGGGCCAGTTTTATCATCTGCACCTGTATTTCACCTCTTCATCCTTTCACACCACATGTGAGAGAGGTAAGCTGAACTAGTAACACTTCCAAAGTTGGTATCAACATAGCTCCTAGGTCAACTCTGTTTCAGAAACAGTTTGTCACTTGGCATCCGCAAATACCTTTAATGAACTGTATACTTTTCACAGGTGCCAGCTGTCCAAAAGACAGTTAGGATCTGTGAGAAGTACAAACTAAACATGCCTTAGCAGATACACTTCCTGCTCCATGTTCTCCTTGCTCCTCTTCGATATGTTTTCTCCATCTATCCATTGGCTGGATTTGTAAACTTCGTTTCATTTAGATACTGAATGACCTACTTGTTAGCACTAGCTACACAAGCAGAATTCTTCTCAATTTATCTCACCAGCACAGACTTCTAACAGACTTCTCACTACTTCCAGCATCGTAAGAGGTACCTCGAACTTAACACAAGATACAAGCCTACAGAACTGCAAAAGGCTGCCAATGAGAACATGAGACGGGAAAAAACCTCATGAGGTATTTTATTAAAATTTTTCTGTCAATTTACAATATGCCCAACCCCTCATATATAAAGCAGTGAGAAGGAAACGTTGTGGAAACACTGAAAAGCACCAGACAGATTCTATAATGGAGTCTTAGCTAAAACAAATCACTGGTGCTGGTGAAAGGAAACAGGTAACTTCATGTTGGGATAGCTGCTCCAGGGGTAAGTCTTTTCTCACAAATCTATCACAAATATATCTGATGTTATTTAACTTACCAGCTCCAGCTTACATAATCAATTACCAGGAAGTTTCTTCAGAGAATGCCTAATCACAGTCACAGCCTTCTTCCATTTGGCTGCAAATTCTGATCCACTACAGCACCCTACCACCATGCTAGCAACATCCCGTACTGACCAACAAGTAAAATTAAGAAGATGCTTAAAAGTAGTTTTAAATTACATTCCACCAATATGGCAAAAGTCACTTCATATAAAAACTGTTAAAGAGAAAGATTCAACATTTTTATTTCAATACTGTAAAGCAATCTGTGTAGAGCAACAGAAAAAATTCTCATGTTGAAGTGCAGCTGAATGAGGGCACTCTTTATAGCTATATGACTGAGGATTTCCTGTTCCAGTATGGTCATTCTGTATTAGGCTACACATAAGAGTGGACTCAGAGACAAAGGATACTTCAGACAAGAAAAACTACAATTTCATGCAGAAGTTGATAGTACTTATTTGGCAGCAGCAGTCAGCCTATCTAGAGAGTATTTTCAAATTTGAACTAGGATAAAGAGGGCTGAGAGGTCTGTGGTCTGTTAGGTACATGGAAGCGTGAAAAACAGAAATCAGCAAGATTCGTTGAGTCACCATTTTCAGATAAGAGCACATAAAACAAGGAGGGTAGAAACAGGACAGCTGCTTTCACTAGAAAAGTTACACATTGTACACTAGTTCAAATTCAAATTGCCACTGTCAAGCATAAGCTTGATCAAGTGATTATATTTACAAAGTATTAAATCATTCTCTTCTAATTATATCAAGTTTTATTAAAGCAATCACAGGTGAGAAAAACTAAAACAATTTTAAATATTTCAAATAGCTTGTGAAATACTTTGAAAATATTTTTTAAATTAAAGATCTCAGTTTGCATGTATTTCTCATTCAAATGAGCTTCACAAATAGTGTTTATGCACTTTACTCAACAAATGAAACACCTGCAAGATAATACTCCATATTCTAAACTATATAACATTCTTACAAAAGAAAACCCTACAAACCAAAAGACAGAACATCAATATCACTCTTGATAACTATCTTTACGTTTCTAGGAAATTTTGAGACTCAGCCTGTACTATATATTGCTAGAGCCTGTGCATTTTTGGGAAGGCGTTGAGGGGTGGATTGACTACCAAAGAAAGAGATTAAATATCCTCTATAATCAATTTCTTATCCATGGAAACACGCAAACAAACAAACAAATCAACCTACCTTGCAATTCACTTTTAATAAGGCAACTTTCCATCATATATAAGAGAACAGTGACCATAATATCCAGCAGCTGACATTCTTCTGTTACTTGGCGTGCTAGTTCTTCATTGCTGAACAACTGAACACTGATATGCACAATTCTATTAGACATCGTGTCTGATTCATGGCTTTTCTTCAGTGTTTTCATAATAAAAGCATAATGCTGAACAAAAGTTTTGGTAAAAGCAATCTGCAAATCATAAAGAAATTTTGACGTTAACAAGCACCTTACAAAAAGTATAGCTTTCTTTCATTGTAAAATATTCCTTTACAAAAGTACAATCAACATATCCTAGGAAACACCAGTTGCTGTGACAAACCAAAATCGATAGCCTAACTATTCCATGTCTAGTTTCTAGAAACAGTCCACGTGAAAAGACCTATCTAAAGAGTGGGGTAACTTAAGCCTCCAATTTTATTACCTTATACCAAAAATCTAATCTCATTCTATACTTTCCACACTAAAAAAGACCAAAAACAAAAACAAAAAAAAACCAAAACAAATGTTGACACAAGGAATATAAGGTCTCAGCATACCTGTGAAAGCAGTAAGGTTCTAATAATGAATTTATCCTAGATTTTTTACATCCTAAAACAGGGAATAACATCCCAAAATGATACACTATGAACAATGAGATTAGTGGTGCCTAATAAAGCTGCTTTAACTTATCACTTGCATTTGTCTATCCATGGAGTAAGGTTTTCATTCACCTGCCAAGGCTGACATTTCAACACTGAATTTCATCTGCTATCATAACATCCTATATTTTATTAATAAATCTTTAGCACATTCTCCTAAATAATTGAAGTCATTAGCAAGATTTGCTATTCTTCACACAACTGTTTGGGTTTTTTTTAAACCAGATCGATATGTAAATGTACCAATACACATATATAAAAATCTTAGTGCAATATCTTGTCCCACTCCATTAGCCTCAAATTGCATTGTAAACCAACCTTCTGCACTGCATACATGTGTGTGCATATCTGCCAGCTTTGAAATCACTTCACTTGGTACTTTAAGTTCTGAATTAACACCATCTGTATTTCCTTGGCTTAATAAAAGGAGATAATACAAACTGTGTAGTGATGAAAATTTTCAGCTCGAAGTCTAAAACCCCCTGTCTATTCCTTCTGGAAGTATTAATCTTTCAAAAGTGTAAAATTAGAAATTTTAAAGCCACCCTCAGGCAGCTCTGTTTTCACCAGACTGTATACAAATCACTACTTTATTTTACCTGCCTCAGACTCAGTAGTCCTGTATTTTTATTATAGCACTACCATGTTATTCTCATTTAGAAAATATTTCAAAAAATATCACGATGCCATAATGCTGCTGTTGGTCACAAAGACCGCTTCTTCTAGCAAATATCCTCAAAAATAAAGTTGCTCATGCAAAAAAATGGACCAGGGTGGGGATGGGGATGTCACTGCAGGAATCATGACAGAACTGCTTAACTTGCCCTCCTTTAGCTGGTTCACAACGATGGAAACCTGTATAATAATTGAAAGTGTCTTCTATTTACCGCACCCAGCACAACGGTTAATTCCTTTCAGCTAAAGCCTTTTCAGAACAACGTATCTGCAATACTTGCACAGAACTAATACAATATCATTCTGATATTCCAAGGCAGAACAACCTATCGTATAATTTCCTTTAAATTAAAGCTTGATACAACTTTAATCACTGGCAATGACACAACAAACATCAAGAGATTTACACTATTAATGTTAAGCCTCAGACACAAATGACGCACTTGATATTTTAAGTAGTATATTAATGCTGCTAGTAAAAAAAGTATACTTTATTTATATATTACTTCTTCATATTGTATTATGTTTGAATAGGATTTTTGAGTTCTGTGACGTAGGAACTACATTTTACTTGTTTTACACTTCACTCAGTTCAAGTTTATTGCAAAAACATGGTCCTCCTCTATGGACTAATTTTGGATTTTTTATTAATGTATTTTAAATCAGCATGCATCAAAACTTCTTATGCCTCACCCATATATGATAATGAATTTCTGAAAGTACTGTAGATTCGCTATCAATATAGTCTAATGACAGAGATTCTGTAATACACTTAAATAAAGGACATCAGCTTTACTCCTACATTTACTTGGAAGTTAAACAAACAAATACAAAGCATTCCAATTTTGAGAGGAAGAAACAAAACTTATTTCCAGAAGTTAAAATGCTGAAATACTGTTGTAAACTGCAGTCCGTATATAAAAACAGCCATAGTAGGTCAAATCAGTCCATCTAGCTCAGTATCCTCTCTTTGAGTGGCCAAAGCTGTATATACAGCTATGGAAAAATAGAGTGAAGCAAGAATGCAGATATTGACATAACACATCTTTCCAAATACTTACTCAGCTTCCAACCATTTGCAAGAAGTGGCTTCTTAAGACAGACATGTTGTCTGTATTTTTAGTTACCTTCACTGACTATGATCAGTGATCACACATTCACTCTATGATCTTGTGCAGCTTCTAAATTTCTAGTCTATGCAAAAAAAAAAAAAGTTAATTTCTTCATCCGGCCTTTCTGTCTTGGTGGCCACTGAACAATCCCAGAAATTTCAGGAGCCTAACATCAACCCTTTGGTTTCAGTTAGAACTTGTACCTCCCATGTTTTCAATGCAAAGAAAAAGATAGTTCTGCCAGGTGAAAGCTTTGCTAAAATTAAGTTTCCAATAGAAAAACTGTTCTACAGAATTTGTAGAATAGCATATCCAGGGGCTAGTGAATTCCTATTCCTGTAATAACTGCATCAACATTCACTATGGGAGGTGCCTGACAAGGCACAGCATTTCTGATAATTATGTTTGTTGATTCATTATCTCTATCAGATGCTTTTGCACTTCTTTACTTCCAGTAGTTCAGACTTCAGCAAGGCTCTGCTCTTGAATAGTTTACACTCTTCCTCTTTATTGTCAGCCCCTTCTTTGCCTTCTCCTTGGTCACATGAAGGTCAGTACTATTTCTCTGGCCCTTTGTTTTTCCTCTTGCAGAAACCTTGTCCACACCATAACACCTCTAATTTCTTGGAAGCTCTGGTAAAGTTCTCTTCTGTCTTCTTCGCTTTTAAGTCTTCCAAGCTTCAAATGTCAGAGAGTGCTGGAAGGGATGCCTCAGGCACAAATCCTGTAAGGCAAAGACCACACTGTTTGTTGTACTGTCTCTCTCATATGCAAAACAAGGGAGCTGGGGAAGAGCTAGTTAAGCCAGGGTTTTAGCCCACCCCCTTCAACACCTCTTTTCGATACTGGGAATCCTAAAAGCGAAGTTTGTTTTCCTATTTAAAAATAAACCTGTGCAACAGAGATTGCTGGTGGCTCACGACTGCTGCATAGAGCATGGTGGATTCAGTGAGCTCTACTACGTTTCTGCAGGAAGTCAGAGATTTCAACAACTTCAGAGCATGCATGGATAGCCAGCTCTGCTGTGTCTGGCCAGCTCACTCAGTTTATCAGAAAACAAACTAGCACAATTCTGCTGATTTAATGAGCTAAATCAGCCCATGAAGAATCAGGTAAATTGCACAGAAGCAGAGACAGAAAAAATTAAAAGACAGTACATGTGGTGTAGATGGATGGAAGAAAGTAGCAGAAAGCTGAGAGATTACTTGGAACGGATTATATTCCTACATGTGTTCCTACTGTTTGAGAATCCAACATGATTAAACAGCAAACAAGCTTTTCCTTCATAAAAGCTAAACAGAAGCTTGAAAGACAAAGGATTCTTCTAATTCATCCCAAAATAGTATGTTCTCTCTGTACACATGTAAAAGGCAAAGCCACTCCTTGTAAATTAGCCACAGTCCTCATAGACATGTTTAAAATTCATGCACCATCAACACATTTTTGCAACCGAGCACAGGTATCCTGGGAAAAAATAGTATTACTGCATTCCTAGTACTGCTGTGTGATGGAATTCCTGCTCTGCGTTTCCTTACTCCTGAAAAATACCTTTTAGACAATCACAGCAATTAAAATAAACACATATTCTAAAAGATTTCAAATACTTAGGATTTGTGCTAGTAATAAAGTCTGCACATTGGAATTAACTGTTTAATCAAACACAATATGAAATTGGTAACAACAACAACAAAAAAGAGGAATGTTTAAATAATACTTTCGTCTGAACATACAGTATTGGTAGGTGGAAGATGGACTATTCCAGATAAAGGTGGCAGCCAGCAGAGGAAACCAAATATACCATGGTCTCCATTCCGAGTACATAGTGAAAAAGTATTATGAACACAGTGAAGAAAGCCATTGAAGACTGTGGCTTGTTGTCAAAGGAAAAAAGATCCCATGATCTTTAACTTAAAAAGGTAAACATAGCAACACTTACCAGATTCCGCCACATACTGCTAGCAGTTGGATGTTTTTACAGGCAGGAGCTTAGGAAGCAATGGATCAGGAGAATTGGATGTCCACATAGGTCTTCTCTATATCGAGAGGAATTCAAGCTTCATGGCAAGTGATCATCAGTGAATAAGTCCTCGTGTATTAGCTGAATCCAAGACCAAGATGAATCTATGCTGGTATCCCAAATCAAAATGCTGTCTTGGCATGGACAGAGTATTGCTGAAAGCCCGTATCTCACTTTTTTCTTCCTTGCAAGTTATCTTCATATCCTTTGCTTTGATACAGCAAGGTTTTAAGGGAGCACAAATACAGGGCTGTCCCATTATAAAAAGACATTTTTGAAGAAAGCTGCATGCCTGGACTTCAGGATTTCTTGATCTTTGCCTCCCAGCAGGGATTGAGAAGGTCCAAAATATTTGCATGGCTCAAAGGTATGACATGATCAGAGCAAAATGTTAAGCCTGATTGCTATGTATACTTGGTCTTGGAACATGTAGAGCAAACAACCAAACCTGGCTGCACACCAAGACTTAAAACAGGAAGATGACATCCAGTCTCCATGACTCCAGGCAAGGAGACGCTTGGTATGGACAACTGCTAAACCCTGTAAGGAAGCAGCTGGAAGGCTGCCAAAATCACCTAGGGCATAGCTGTAGCAAGAACACTCACACTGTAATGGCCTATATGGAGAAACCACTGCCTACTACAACAGTTGCAACAGGAATGAAGGCACTGCAATTATTTACCAGTCATAGCACACTACAGAATCATTTAGTGCTGATCCACATCTTTTAACTGATAAAAATCCAATTTACAAAATAGAAAAAAAAAAAAAACCACCCAAAATTCAACACATGCAAATAAGCACTAACAGTCAATAAGGAAAAAAAGCAAACCATGAGAACAAAATACTGCTGCTCCAGAATTATTCATCTTGTTTCATCCACACCTCTCTTCAAATACTATACTTTAGACTTTCTTAGACCCTCTAACCAAACACTCAAAACAAGGTAAGAGATCTACATTATTTTACTGCTTATTATTCAAATATAAACATACGTGGCCTCATGCAAGCCATAATACACATTAAATATGTGAATAAGAAAAGACATTTAAGTTTGAATGAAGTAATGCAAGTACCTTATAATCTTGATCTGGCAGCATGTTGAGTAAGAAAGTCACCATCTTCTGTGGAAACTCATATTTTATTGTCCAAAATAATAATTCTTCTAGAAAACATTTATGCTTCAAAACATCCATGATAGATTGATCTGCATAAAAGGTTGGAGGAGGGGATGTGTAATATAATAACTATTAGAACTAAAAATAATGAAAGTGCAGTTGCACTGTCTTATATAAAATTTAGTAACAAAAACTTAAGAACCTCTTAGTGTGCTCTGTAAATAATTTTTTTTTAAAAACATTGGGAAAATGAACATGGCCAACACTGCACAGTGTCACAGTTTCTAGCAATAAAAAGGACCTCCCAGAGAAGGCAATGGAAGTTTTCAGTACAATTATACCACAAAGAGTCCAGTCTTCATTGATTGCATTGAATCATATCACCTTACTGTAATAGCTCCAATTGTTATAATGAATCACAACCATTTGCATAATATTTACACAGCCACTTAATCGAGGGAAACTGTTAGTATAGACTACTAGTTAGGTGAAGCTAATGTAGCAAAACAACAAAATACAATTTATGATTAAGCGATGAGTTCTATCACCTAAGAACGCTTATGTTCTGTTTACAAAGCTCTAAATAAGCTAAATAGAAGCAATAATGTACCAGTTATCTTATTTTAAAGCAATATATGTAACGACTGACGAACAAAGTTTTTGTTTGTTTGGTTTTGTTTGGTTGGGTTTTTTAATATAAAAATTATCATAATCAGATAATTAGGCACTAGCTCCTGATGGTGACAGAAGAGACAGTCTCATCTTTCCCCATTCAACTCCTGACGATTCACTCTGCCCCCTTACTCATACTGACAGTAGATCCCTGTGGAGTACCTACGTAGGAATCAAGTCATCTTTCCATTGTGTCATCTGCATTTTCAAGCAGATCAGTTTCATGATTGCAAAGCTTGCATAAACTGATCTCTGCCAGAATCAACTGTTCAGGAAGCTATGGCTTGACAGAGCATAAATCATGTTAACCCCATTTAAAAGAATTACTAAAATATAAAGACTCTCTATCACCATTCTTCAAGAGGTTGATTATTTACGATTTAAAACTACAACAGGCATTATTCACTCCTGTAGTATATAAGGACTAAACCTAATAATAATAATAATGTTCCTTTATACCTAGAAATCAACTACACCTGAAGATATACCCCACACACAAAATCCCGTATTCCAATGGGACTGTATGAAGTGCTCCCATCAGCACAGATTCAAGAACACTTAAGCTGAACATCTTCTGGCCTTGAAGACTCACTTCTTCACTGAAGTATGACAGCGTTAGGGACTGCACTGGATAGCTTTGTGCCTAGCCAAAGCAGGATAGCCGTTTGCGCTTTTCCTAAGCGGGAATTACCTCCATTTTCCAATACCAAAAGGTCACAGCTCCCCAGCCAAGTGACCAATCAGCCCAAAACATCTCAGGAATTGCAAAAAATCATGAGAAATAATGAATAATTTGAATTTTAGGGATCTCCTCAAGACTTTAGCAAGCCACACAACAACAAGAATACGTTTTATTCAATATATTCTACAAGCGTCGAAATAAAAAATTACCTTCACAGAGTCATGAAAGATATTTTAATATTAAAATATTTTGTAAAGCATTACACATCACCTACTGCAGCAAACATATGATGATCATTTATGTTCTCTTCCTCGTCTCTTGTTAAGAAATTGCATATGTGATTTTACTGCCCACGAAAGCTTGGTAGCCATGCAGACTGATGTCCTCTGTCCACAGAACAGACAGCACAGGTTTAGGTACACGCCAAATGCCCCGAGTGAGAACACTGGGCATGAAGACAAGTGACACAACACCTTATCTGTCATTGATGTGTAGCTTTCTCTGACACATATCACAGTTGAACAGTGCATATCAAATTATTTATACAGCAGTTTCAGGCAGGGACAGAAGAATATATATCTGCTTACACCTGGTACAGAATTTAAGTAGGCAGAATGCTCTTACCCAACTTGGAAAATTTGTCAAGAACACTGGGACTAACGTTCCCACTCTTGTGAGAAGCACCACATGATTTTAAATTTCTTTCAACAAATAAATAGAAAAATCTATAGTGCCTGTGGGTTTAAAATTGTCTTCAACATGAGGTATTTCAGATGGATGCAGGATGCAGGTTTTAAAACAGAGTAAAAATAAAAGTTCTCTCAATACTCAGTCCCATACCTGTATCAGTGAACCTCAGCATAAAACCTGTATTTTCTTTAAAGAAACCTTTTATTCTTTCCTAGTGCCACAAAAGACCCCATAGGCTGTTGTAAACGTCTCTCTGGAATACGAGTCTTAGCATTCCAAGATATCCCCAGTATATAAATAACCCTCTATGAAGACAGTACCACTAAAGACCTAGGATGGGACAGGGAGTCTGCTTATACGGAAAAGGTAAATCTGTTTTTATTCAATACTCAGTTTTCTAAAATTTTCTTTTCATACTCTTATTTTATACCCTATTGGACATAAAATATGAATACTGAAAACTTCAGAAAACTATTCAATATTTAATAAAAACAGATACTTACCTTTCCCCCATTGGCAGATTCCCTCCTCTGGGACTGATATTAGGAGCTATCAACATCATGAGCACAGTCCACGTTGGGATGCCTCAGAGGGGGAAGACTACAATCCTGGCAGGAAATGAAATGTTGAATTAAGGTACCACTTTTCCTGAAGTGCCACTGCTGATACTGGTTTTCAGATCTGGCAGCTTCTCAAACTGAGCTTGCTCCCTGCCTATTTCCCATAATCAGTTATCATCCATGAGAAAACCAGCATTTTTTCTTGCATTACCTGACTCTAACTTATCTTTTAGACAAGCTAATAGCCTCTAAAATTCAAGTAAGAGAGTTTTCCTTGGATATCGGTAAGTTTCCTGCATTTCTTCAAAACTACCACCTCTCCCATATTATTATCCTCTGCCACAGTCTTTCACACACCATTTCCAAGATTGCTTCTTAACACCACCATTGCCAAAACACTGTTCTCTGCTTTTCCAGCTTCCCAGTCTTTTTCCTTCAATCTGAAACCACTAGAAACAATCAGTCTTACTTTCCCCATACTCCTCACAACACCTTCATACCTTTTTACTGACTTCATGAACCCTTGCACTTCAAATTCAAGTTCCAAACCTTCACTCCAAAGCCTTTCCAGAAATTTTATTCCAACTTTTACCACAATTTTTCACCCAAATGTTCTTTTCTCAGGGCTTGCAATTTCTTGGTGCTTCCTATGTCAGTCTCCTCATACTCATATTTTAAAAAACAACAAAAAAAGCGTTCTTTATTTAATAATAAGAGTTTAAATATTTTTATTTAAACACTTCTTAGCACAAAAACATGTCAAGGACAAGCACAGGATAGGGCTATCTTGTCTCTAGCCTATGGTCATTCCTGAATTAAAACTTGCACTGATCTCACTGTGAGTGCCACTCATGTTGGACTAGAAATTGCACAGAGGACTAATTTCAATCTAGGAAAATAATGGAGTGATTTCAAAGGAGACTTCATTCAAGTATCTTTTCTTAAACATTCCTAGAACAGTACAGAAAGACCAACCAGAACCAGAGAGAGTCATTCTTGCCTGGCTGAGAACACAATCATACTGTACAGTGGCATAATGAAAAAAAGACTGTTAAGAACAAATACATCACAAACTTCTTTGCCAAGCTGTATTGCTTCATATGGAATGAATTTTTAGAAGTCAACTTACGACATGAAGGTGATAAAATGACTGGTCAGACTGAGTCCCAGACAGTGGTACTCACTCAAGGGAAATCAAAGTTGCCAATTACCACAATTTCACTTGCTATTCTTTTTTAGACCTTGCTACGTTTAATACCTGTCACATGCAGCACTACAGTGCTTGGGAAGTGAATGAATATCTCTAGGTAATTTTTAAGATAGACATAAAGCAAATACGATAAACTGAGATCAGTACTTCATAAATACCTTTGGTGGCGCTGCTTAGTTTCACCCTCTTGCGCTTGCCCACACCTTGGCTACCATCCTGGTCCTCCTGGGTTGGGGGAAGAGTTTAAAAAATTGATAATCGTATATTTAGAATTTTATTGCTAAGAGATGGTATGCTCTCAAAATTCTGGTTTAACTATCAAGCTACAACAGAAAAGCCCTGAATATACTCTCTTGCCAGAAAAATACTTTTGCTGTTTACAGGAACCATGGACTCTGTGCAACTCATTAGCAAAAACAGTTTTTTAAATTGCCTTTTCAGCCCCCCACAGACATTATCATCTGCGAGGTCACATCTGTTTAATTAATTTTGTAAGGTTACTCACTTTGATTTCTGAAACTGATTGCTACAAAAATGTTTAGCACCACAAAATTTTTAACTGTCGCACATCCAAGGTTTCACCGTATTCATCTGTAGAGTTTGGGTTGTTTCCTAAAAAAAAGTATCAGCCAACCTATTGGCTATTAAGTTTGGCAACTCGGACAATTAGCTCGATATTTTCTAATCAATATAAAGTTTTGATCCAAGAATACAGTATTTCTGACACCTTTAAGAGGCCAATTCTAATTGCTGAATTGTAATTGCTTGTTCCCTACAGAATAATGGAAACACTTTATGCAGGCACTTGTCATCTGACGCTTTCAATGCACTCCGCAAACAAAAGAGCAAAGATTCCAAAATACAATGCAAGTTAAAAACATCATCACCACCACTTTACAAAATCTAACACTGGGTGTTAAAAAAGAACATGACATTACAGGACTATATTAAATGCTGCATGGATTTTTACTAACAATGGTAGTCCTAATGAAACAGTGGAAATAAAGAAAGATTCCTACTGGATCTAATAAAATGAGAGATAATTAACGCAGATATCTACTGTTAAAAAAAAAAGGAATCAATATCCTTCTCCTGTAAGCAAATGCCATATTTTACTTTCAAACTTCACTGGAATGATAAAGAACCTGGTACACAAGAAGTGACTATCCTTCCTTAGAGAGAAAG
The DNA here is from genome assembly GCA_008921705.1 of Burhinus oedicnemus. Taxonomy (NCBI): domain Eukaryota; kingdom Metazoa; phylum Chordata; class Aves; order Charadriiformes; family Burhinidae; genus Burhinus; species Burhinus oedicnemus. The sequence continues at coordinate 4,992,328 of VFFE01007669.1, forward strand.
ATTATTCATATTTTATTCTAAGGACTGGCCAAAAGTATCATGCTAATGAAAGGTCTGAATTTTCCTATCCTTTCAGTTCTTCCACCTGCAAATTCATTTTAAGACAGATACATATTTGAACTCTTGGTCCTGTCATCTTTGTGAACACATGCTACTTTTGTACTTCAATCAGGAGCCAGTCAGTTCTTAGGGTGTTGCCACTGCCCACTTCCCCAGCAGAGGGGCCCAAGCACTCTAAAGCAAAAATCAGACCTGCTGAGATATTACTATGAACTGCAGGACTCTGCAATTTAAGTCTTCTGCCCTGAAGAAAAGGAATCTAAATTCCTGTAGCTAGAAAGTTGATAGCTGGAGGTCTCAAGACCTCTTCAGCAGTCTTAGTTAATCCAGAGTTTCTGGAGGGGCCTTAACCAGAAAACAATGCATTTGGGTATACAAATTATGATTAATGTGTTGGATTCTAGCCTCCAACACCACTGATTTGGCAAACAAAATGTATTTCCCCTTCTACAGTATGAGAAAAAATTTAAACAGTCTTCATTGCAACTTTTGAAGTGATTTCACTAAAAGGAAAAATTGAGTGATTTATCAGAAACACTTTCTTGAGGACTCTTTTTTTTTCTCCTCAGTAATGTTAGACAGTTGGTTTCCACTGCTTCAATAAGGTAGGATTAAATCTTAATGTCAAGTGCACAAGTTTTAACAGCCTTGAGATAGCAAGTGCTAGGTCACATGGTGTCTGCGAGGCCCAGGGATAAAGAGTAAGAGAATGAGTAAGCAAATGTAGAACACCTTATTTTTTACCCATTGGATAATGCTGTATAAATATACCCGGATAACAGCAAAGATCTATGTAGATCTACTTTACATAACAGAGTATTTAACAATATGCCTAAGGTGTGCCACATCTGTTGTAAAGTCAGATAAACTTTATGTAATATTAGATACTACACATAGATTTTTTTATGATTACATGAAGTGGCAATTGGAGCCCAGTAACTATGTAACTGAGTAATAAGGCATTCAGTGTTCAACAAACTACAATGGCAGCCCAATGGAGATATCCAATACAAAAAGGTTTATTTGTCAGTGTGGCAAAAGCATTCACGCACTGGGTTTTCTTTGATTCCTAAGAATATAAGAACTTCTTAAACAGGAGGACAGATTTAGAGAGGGCCTTTTTCTTCCTTCTTTTGCACAAAGGAAACACAAGGAAGAAAAGCTAATAAAGGAAACTAATGGTGAGTCCTCTCCAAAATACCACAGGATGGAACACAACCCATTTGAGAAGTAAAGCACAAGTGAGCCTATACTGTTTTGGGGCTGTGGGGGACAGACAAAACAAAACAACCCACAACACATATATCAGGATATATCCATCCTTCAGATTCATTTTTAGCTCAGAATCATCCACTATCATAGAAGTGAAACTAAATACTGAATTACACAAAACTTTTCAAGCTATTTAGTTCCCTGCAGAAGCACTGTTCTAATTTGTAGTGTATGTAAATTTTGTAATCTAGCATTTCACCTGTGAAACAAAGCTACCTTTAAGACTTACTTGGTAAGAAAGAACATTAACCTTTCTCGATTCATCTTAAATACCAGAAGAAAAAAATCCAGTTAAAAGTGTACTCTTGCCACATTACTTAATTAGAACATAGTTTTACTCTGCTATAAGAGAGTATAAGGCATAAAAAAAGCTGTGAATGTCCTTTGTAAATTACAGGGGAGGGCAGGGGAGAGGAAGAAGTCATAAAACTAAACTTTTTCCTCATTTCTCTAGGAAGCATTTCTCTAGTAACATCACTTTTCTAATAAGCATTTCAGCCTTCCACCTGCACAGTTCTGTTCTGGCTTTTGGAGGAAAGGACTGGACTTTCTTTTCAGCAATTCGTATTTGTCAAGCAGACCATGATTAAGAAAAACATTATGAAATAAGAAATTAACTTTCTTCGGAGATGCCACTAACTAAAGGTTTTTTTGGTCTAAAAAAAAGAAAAACCCCCACAAAAAAATTTTTACATTATTTTTAATTGTATCCCATACTGTATCAATGTGATTTTATTAGAGATATGAAAGGAAGATTCAGAAGTGAAAATGTATACTAAAAAACATTTCAATTTTCAGTGCTTATTGTTTTATCTGAATGCTACTTCATTCTTTTTTTAAAATTTTCTAAATACATATTTTAAAACAGGGTCCTGTGCTGTTTTACAATGTATCTTAATAATGTTGTTAACATCTTAAAATTGATTCCAAGTATGTGAGTATATGCAGAATTTCTATTTAAAAAAATCACATCTGTGGTAACTTAATAAAAAACCTAAGTGTATCTTTATAACCTGGAAATCAGAAAGAAAAGTCTCTCTAGAAAACAGGTATCTTTAACTAACAAGCTATAATGCAGTTGCTGTAATTCCTCACTTTTTTATTCATAAAATATCTTTTCCTTGAAAAAAATTATCTTTTCCTGATAAAAAATTCCTTCTCCCTAAAATACATCTCTATCTCTACCTCCCTCTTGGACTTCTTTCCTAAAAGCAACGTCAGCGATACACAATCTCTTCAGACTCTTAACAACTTCAGTTTACTCCCCTCTCCTCATCACTTACAGAGGTAAAACAGAAAGAAGAATGCTGAGCCACTTAAAGTTTATTTGAAAATGCTACTTGAGGTGATTAACATTAACTTGAGTCGCGGTCTTCTTTCATGGGCCTTAAAAGTTATGCTGTCAGCAGTCTTTCGTGGCTTGGGTTGGGGTTTTTTTTGTCTGTTTGTTTGTCAAGCGATGGTGAAAAAACAACAAGCAATACTTTGAAAAATGCCAAATTATAAATAGCACTGCTGAAAGTGTAACAGATGCTGCTGTGCTCATGACAGAGGCAAACGTCATACAACTGTTTTAGACATACATGAACAATTGTTTTTACTTCAATACTTGTTCACATAGAATTCAATGTAAGCATAAATACTGTGAAAAACTGTACTTTACATTATTTAAAGTTTGTTGTACTACCCTACCAGAATGGCTGCTAAGGCTTACTAGTTGAAATTAGGTTTTAAATAGTAGGGAAAAAAAAATGAGAATAAATTGATAAAGTAACTCTACCAGAATTTAACTTCCCTCATTAAATTCCACGTATTTATTACAGCTCAATCTAAAAGGAGATTCCCTCCTTTTTACTCCCACTCAATATGTTTGGTAAGTAAGGTCAAGTCTACGCATGGGAATTTATCTACAGAGAAATTCTCACTGCTGCTATCACCAGTTCAGCTGGATTCTCAAGTGCCAGAAACTGCTAACACCATTCACAGCATCACATGCTTTAAGTTTGCTTTAATCAAGCCAAACTTACTTGATAGTGACTTTTGAACTACCTACACAAGTTTCTTCTACATTACACACATAAACTAAACCGAAATATTATTAGCAAAAATAAGGATTTTTGAAGAGGTCCTTAGTAAATCAAAGGCATGAAATCTGTTCCTTTGTATCTCCATTATTCCCAATTATTAAAACGGAGAGAGTATGTGGTAGATAGAAGAGTTAAGGTTTGTGAAATTTAGCTGCAAGCATTCTCTCCATTTAATATTCTGTTGCAGTTCATTATAGTCTTTAAAAACAGTCTCACCTCATCTGAAGAATCCCCTTGTCCTGATGTTGCCGTAGCACCTGCTAAACCTTTTGAAATAAAAGAAATTCAGAGATTCCTTTCATAAGTCTTATACTGAAAAGAGAGTATTTCACGATATTTAGTGAGCCAGTATGAAATGAAACACTACATTAGCTTTCTTTAAAAGATACACAGCAGTGGACTGAGAATTTGGAGGAAGATTTCCAAGCAATACAAAATTAGGGATTTGCAAGTACGTTCCATTGAAGAACTTCAACATACTGAGTTACAGACGTGTTCTTTCAGAAACTGCAAAAAACTCTGATGGCCTTCAGTGATCAAAAAAAATTCCACAGCACTTTTGTAAGAATAGGTGGCTTAACTTAGTTGCAGTGACAAAATTCCACTACGAGCAATTTCATCTTGCCTACTCAAATTCCACTAATGCTATGACTGGAAAATGATGCTTAGTATATTAGCAACAAAAAGTTAATGTGTTTACCATGTCGATAGAATTAAAATGAGTCCTGTAATTTGGTGGTGCACTAAGTAACAGGTAAGTCCTTAGCTTATTTTTTAAAAAAACAAATGTTAATGAAACTTAAAATAACAGTTTATATAAAAACCAGCAATAATCAAGTCTTCTCTTAAAACATTTTTCTACACAAACCTTGAACTGCTAATGCGCTAGTTCCAGCTCCTTGTTCCTGCATACCACATGCAATTTTATCCTCAGGAAATGCCAGTCCAGAGCCTTTCAAAGCAATGAGGTACTTTTCATGACTTTTCTTTGCACATGCATTCTCTCCAATACCTTAAATACATACGTAAAACAGCATTAAAGTACAACAGCAGCTTCATTTTTTATACAAGCAGTCTCAAAAATGGGCCACAATGTATTAATAAACTGTATAATTAAAAGATGTAGAAGCTAGAAAGTTTTTCCAACTGATGAACTGAAATCCAGAAGACCTGAAACCTTCTCAGTTTTTCCCCCTCCAACACAGTGTTTTCTTCAAAATGATGTACTTCATTTCTATTTTACCAGTGTTGCCACCATTACAGCAAAAAAAGGATTTGTTTTGATATTTCAAAACAGTTGGTTTTGGACAGAAAGGACAGGGACCTATGATTTCCAATGGGAAAAAATGGGAAAGCAACAAAAAACCAGTAATGGTAATATGCCAATGGTAATATTCTAATATTTGGAATTTTTCTTTCTAAGTTCAAGTTTTGACAGTTGCAATTAACGGAGACTATTCATAAAGATACCATCATTTCAACTGTTTGACGAAGCAAAGTCACACTGCATGCTTGTAATACAAAATTTTCCCCAAAGAAATGGACTAAAAAAACCCCAACACATTAGTTACATAAGGAAAAAATAAACTTTAGAGAAACAAATTGCATCAAGTGTTTAAGGAAAAGAAAACATGAAAAAGATGACAGCATCTTTTTAGCTGTGCACTTTTTGCATTTAAAGTCAGAAGGGCAGGTTTTGCTCTAAAATTCCTTTTTTTGCTTTTCCTACCCAGAAACTGTACCTACTCAGACACACATATTCTCCATTCCGAGAGTCCAGATAAGAACGCCTTGCTTCCCATTCTCTCTCCACTTTTCTGTCTCAGAAAATCCATCACATAACGGAAAAGAAAAGTCATTACCTTTCTCCCATTCAAATATTATTAACAGGAGAGAAAAAGAGAAAGGAAAGAGAATAAAGACAACTGTCTCTGAGGCAGCTTTCCTTTCAAATAAAGATTTGAAGATTGCCTGTTCTTCCACAAGCTGGTGCCCAAGACAGTTATGGCAACTTAAACCTACAGTAATTACTATTTATTCCATACCTATGCAAAGGAATTATGCAAAGGACTCAAAAAAGACACCTTCTAATCACAAGAAAATACGATGGAGTTAATTTTTACCAGGTGGTTTGGGGTTATTTGTCCAACATTTTTCGATTCATTGTCTTTTGGTACAGGATGGAAGAAATAATTGGGAGGGGTAGGGAGGGTTGTTTTTAAGAAAAAAAAAAAAAGAAAAAAGGCTTTGCACAGAAGTGCAGGACAGACAATGACCTTTTGCAATTCAGGTCTCCTCCAGTAATCTCTGTGAGAGCAGATCCCAAAATAAGTTAGACATATCCACTTTGAATAAGCTTGATATACCTTACTTGAAAGTACTAAGCTGCCAACTTTAAAGAGAATGGATTTATTATAAAAACTCTTTTGAAACGATGTATCTTTAAACAGTTATCTGGGACACAGAAGATAAGAGGTTTTCTCTTACAGGTCTTAATAACGCATTTTAGTCGCTCCTGAAGCCCACCCCTCTACTATCAACGACAACAACAACAACAAATCCTTAAAAACCATGCATTTTTCTGGGTTTTAAGCAGTCAAACAAAAACATGCAGAAACTGAAGTGATAAACAGAACTTATGCCCTTAAATCCTTCATAATTTGAAAATTTAATTATTAGAAAGAACACAAACATACCAGAGCTAAGATCTTTGTAGAACTGTTGGCTAGTCAAAACCTGGGTAAGAACTGATCGCATTGCTCCTCCCATTTTGGTCAAGTCTTCTAGAAAGGAAACATGAGGCTCCAAAACCTGGAGGATTTTATGAAGGTCTTTCTCTGATGGCAGATCAAGAGCTGAAAACCACATAACAAGAACTTTTGGTGTAAATGTAATGTAATTTGGCCAAGACCTTCACAAGGCAGTACAACTATGACTATCACAAAATAAATTAATTTACATATTCATAATGCTCTAAAATTCACATGTACAAGCTTCAAATTAATCCTGATTCCATTTTCTGGAAGAACTCAACATAATGCTAGGTAACCCTTAAAACATATTTAAGAAGCTATTCAGCAGAGAACAAAATCAAATCACCTAGCCAGGCTGTAACTTTGTTAGGAAAAGATGGACAAAATTCAATGATATAAACTATAGATAGCATTCATGTATTCCTGTACTGTGTCTTCACAGACTGCAAAGCAAGAAGTAAGATATGCTAGATATATGCAAATTTAAAACATACCAGGCTCATTATACCCCTCTCGTAAGTGCTGAATAAGACTAAAGATGAACTGTGGAAGAACTAATTCTGACATCATCAACAAGTCTTTCGGGACACATGGAACATTTGAATTTGACTTAATCCGGTGTCTTTTACAAAACCTATAAACAGATGAGAAAAATGTTAGCCAAGCACAGCTCAGCAGAGTTAACATATACTAAGAAAACCATTACTTTTTCCATTTTTCAGAGAGTGTATACTTTTACATCCAGGTGGTGTGGAAATGGTATTCTGAAATTCCAACTACTATGTTCAAACCCATTTTGGTTCTGAGTCCAGCAAATTATAAAGTTGTCAATTTTTTTTTCCCTTGTCAAAGTTCACATATCTAACATACCAGTTTCTTCCCCATCCATGTTAGAAGCATCTTCCATTTAACAATTAGAAGAATACTGAATTTTTCTTTATCAAGACACACTTCCCAATTCCTGAACAGCCAAACTGAAAATATCTAACTAAATAAAACAGTTCCTCTCCTTTCCATGAAGTAGTCAGAGGCTGGCCTGATTCTTGAATTTCTCATTCAGATGACTTTTTTCATGTCTTCTGACATTAATAAAAACAACTTCCAAAAGCATAAGAGTTTGCAGGATCAGTAATTCTTTCAAATGTATAGCAACTAAGATTTACTTATCAAAGAATGACAGAAACACCCTGCAAAAATTGTGCAAATTGTTTCACTTAAAAAGAAAAGAAAACTTTTCCTCTTTGGAGAATTCCTGCATGGTAGTAGTTGAGGCTTGGCTAATGCACAATGACATGAGGTTGAACCAAACCCCATTAGAGCAGACAAGAGTGATTTCCCACTGATTTAACACGAGCCTGACTCAAGAGCCACTGAATACTTTTCTACTCCCAATCTATTTTTAGAAAGGACATTTACCAACATCAAAGAGTTATCTACCCATGTCAAAAAAGAAGCTAACAAGGAATAGTCTAAAAACACATCAAACAAGAGTAAACTATTGGACAGATTCACTAGATTTTACCAGTAATTTTTCAACATAAAGATTCAGAAATGGATTCAGCTTTGTTTGAATATGGAAACTGTTTTCTAAATTTATTCATGTCTTCACTATATTTGCTATGCCATATTTTCCAGAAGAAGCCTGCTACTTTCTACAACATAAGCCTTTCTTCTTTAAGGACCCTTGAAGTAAATTTAGGACACATACACACACACACAGAAAAAAAAAAAAAAAAAAAAAAAAAAAAAGAGAGAGAATACAAGTCCAACAATTAAGATGGCATCTTCACAAGAACGGCTAGCATCTTCACATGACTAAAGACTATTTTGCTCTTACACATTAGAGATGACAGTTTTTATTAAGAAAAGGTAAGCAAGGACAGTACTAGCCAGACGATCTGCAGTTTGTATATACAGCCTATCCATCCCCCAGGGGGATAAAAGTGCCTGACAGAAAGAGCTCAGTGATGACCAACAATGATCTGTTAATTAATGCACAAACAGATAGCTTTCACTTTTGTCATTCACTTTTGCAAATGACATTCACAGAAGTTATAAAAAGTCATTCACTTTTTTACTTCTGTCATTCACTTTTGTCTCATCCACTTACAGAAACCTGAACTGCCATAAATCATAAATCTGGCTTCATCTATGCTGCAATATGGTACCTCATTTATTATCTTAAAGGTATTTGGTTTCCCTTTCACCACTATCCTTGTAAGAGATCAAAAGTAAATAAATACTTCAAAGACACACAAGGAAAGAATTAGTATGCAGTTTGTTTTAAAATCTTTTCCTGGTCTCCTCCGTGTATTTTGTATTCAGCCAGAAGACATTTTCACTGGCTATGACCACAAGCTAAGGGAGCCACAGTAACAAAACTCACACCTAAAGTAATTTTAAGTCCCAGCTTCTGCTAAGCACAAGGCTTCCTTCCACAGAAAATAAAAAGCTCTGCTCCCCAAGAAGCCTATGCCACCATACCACTTGTGAATCAGCCTATGGATTAATTATCCCAAATTTAACATATCCTGTAGCTGAAGGTTATGAATCATGTCGTCTCTTGAGATTCCCAAGAAAGCACTATTGACTTACAAAGTGTGTTATTATTACTATATTAATATAGGTTCTGAAAAATCAAGGAAGAACTCAAATTCTATTCACTGTAAGGAAACATCCTTTCACTGTCACATGTACAAATGACAGCAGTTCCAAACAAGGAATGATTTCTAGATACCAGGCCCTAAACCTTAAAGTAGGAATGCCAACATCATTTTACAAGATGAGCCATATTCTATAATTACGGTTCAAAGGCTGCAGTATTAAAGTATTGCCCAAAATCAATATACTATTGTAGCTGTTCTTTACTATTGTAGCTGTTCTTAACTAACAGCTAGAAACGTGTACCCGGTAAGGATCCAAGAACATGTTCTTACTGACATGACTTGCCACTGAACAAGCTATTGGCCATACTGAATTTCAAGAGCAAGAATTAATCTAACCCACAACGATTCACAAAGCAAATGATCGGATTTTATTATTTACAAATCAGGATGAAGAAATCTTACTGAGCCCAAGTTTATAATATTCACCCATGAGACTGTTTTATGCTGAATTACGGAAAGCCACTCCTGCCACTGTATGGTACTTCCACAATCCTGAAACATCGATACTCTGTTCTACTCAAAGCTGCATTGCCTTTACAGAGGGCTATACAATTCTTCCACAAATATTGACCAAAACACCAGACAGTGACTTGGAAGATCTTCAGAGTTAAAATAACAGCTGTTTTAACTCCAGAAGAGCCAGAACCCCAGGCTGTGCCAATGAAGAAACAAGCTGAAACTCCCTATACAGACAGAGAGAGACACCTGTGACAAACTTCTCCAATGGGTTACACAGTCACTGGACAAACAGCAGACAAAACTATTCCATAATCAGTTCCTTATACTTCTCAAAGAGCTTCCTTACCAGAGCATCAATTAGAGAATTGTCTGTCTACGTAAATGTACATCACAATAGGGATTTAATGAGCAACAAAAATGAGCATTTTCCAAATCTCTTCTGGTAACATCAAGCCTCGGAAATCCACCACTTGGAGCAGGCAGAAGTATATAACAGGGGTAATGAAAGGTGGATATAATCTAGGTAAGCAATAAATTTTTTCTGAAGAAGCTCAAAAATAAACATACCTATGGAGAGGAAGTCTGACTAGATAACTGACAGATCACCTTGATCTAAATTTTATTACATGATTTCAATACTGCAAAATAATTTTTCCAACAAGCCTATGGTTCCTATTTAATCTGTAGTACTTCATATTTCTTGTGCTATACAGTCTTCCTTGTAAATATTTTTACTATTATACTACAAAGAGCTTTAAGAATAGAACTATTTCAGTGAAAGTGCCAATTCATTAGCCAGAGATATTCAAGCCCTATTTCACTGAAGGTCTAACCTGAAAGTACTAAAATACAGGTCTACAGGGAGACAAACATTATCATCTTTTTTCCTTCATTCTTTTCTCTGATTCAGAAGTGTATTCTGGTGTTTGTTTTCTATGCAGTTTCCTACCTTTGAAATGGATTTTTCACAAAAAGACAAGGCTAATTTTAGCAAAAGGAGAGAATAACACAGTAACTTGCAATTAAATAAAAATAGAGCTTTAACAAGCAATCTTGTTCACATGACTTCAAATAGAATTCCTGAAATTTCTTACGTTGCATTGATACCTTATTGGTAAGATGTAGAACATTGTTGACTTCTACATGAGTAAGGAATACCATGTATTATTAAAATGAGCAGCATTAATGTCTCCTGAGCAACCTCCACTTTAGACTTTCCGGATTCAATCCATTCTCTCCTATTATTTCCATCTTTAATAATTCTACCATGAATTTCCAAAATGTATTTTAGCGGTGGCTTCAGGTAAAATAACTCCTTTCCTTTAGGCTACAGTTTCACAACTGCTTCACTCAAACTAGGTCAGTCCTGCCACAATTCTGTCTTGAGCCCTCTGATTTGTTCCAGCATTGGCACTCAATTGATCCTGTGTTAAACCAGCTCAGAAGCTAAGCTTGCAGAAGTTATTTACTTTTTTACTTAAAAAAAAATAAAATTCATTGGGCCAGCTTAAATCCACCAACAGCCACACAGACCTGCCTCCTTGGAAATCACACTGAAACCCCCGAATCATCCTGCCATCATCCCTTTCCTTGTTCACCTGACAGTGAGCAAAACACAGAGAACAAAAAAACCCAAAAACCCAAAAACGCAGAAGGATGCTGTCCTGGCCAACCAGCACATCAGGTAGATACAAGGCTCTCTGTGAAGCCAACTCCTCCACTTCAAAGTAGAATTTTTAAACTTCCCCAGTTATTACAGCAGCTGATAAATGCCTTCAGTACTAGCCAGGCCACACCTTTACAGCTCTTGAACATTTGCTCAGCCCTCCTTCCACTACATCCCTCAGTGTCTCAAGTTTCAGTTGCATTCCAGAAACTTGACATAAATTCATGCATACACAGAGGACTATTTTTAACCTCACTTTTCTCTCACTACTTTGTCCCCCGCCTCCCCGTGTTTAGAAGTCATTTGTTTTAAACTGGATCATAAAGCTGTCAAAAGAAGGCATCTTATTTTCACAAGTCTTACAGTACTACAGCACTACTAGTGCCTGACTCCGACAAAAGCCTTTAGGGACAAGAATCTGGGACCCAAGTGATAGGAACCAAATGAAAACTACTGGAAATCAATTCCTAAGCAAAGAAAGTAAACCTCTACTTGATTCTTCAACTCACTAAGTCATATCTAAACTGAGCTTTTTTTAAAGACATTACATACATTTCATACTGTATACCACATGACTGAAAATGTCATGTAATGTTTCATAAAGTATTCAAACAAATTGAGTAAGTTTTGTAAATAAGAATTCAACGCACACTTTAAAAACACCATGCATTTTGTCCCCACTGTAAAACTAACATGCAAATTCTTTTCTTACATACACTGAATCTACAAAATAGATGCAAAATTTCTGAGAGCTACAATTGTCTCTCAGTGTTCTGGTGAACTGATTTTTCATTCTTTATATACTAGTAAAGAGCATTTAAATGTTTTTTCCTGCTTTTGCAGTTCACATATTAAAACAAATCTTAATTCAGAACAAAATATAACTTGCGTATCTTGATGAAAAAGGACTTTGATGTATTGTAGCCTTGCTTTAAGTAAATCCACTGTCCCTAACCAACAAACACAACGGTAACTCTGAAGAAATGCAGAGAAGTAAACTAACTGTTCCTCTGAAAATTAACTTTTGTGTTCCCCCCCCCCTACTAATTAAATTTCAATAGTTAAATTCTTTTCACCTGCAAAACAGGCTTCCAAAAGTGAATCAACATGGTACTGACTTCAAGGCCTAAGGAATGACAGCTCTTCTGCGCTTTACAAAAGCTGCAAGCTATAGAGAAGTTCAAAGACAAAACCGAGTACTTGCATTTCTGCTATTAGGGACTCCAACAAGAAGCAAAGCCAACTGGAAAGATGTCAGTCTAACCCTTCTAACCAGGAAAGCTCCAAAGTAGAGACACTAGAGTCAACAGTGGAGGACAACGGAAGATGGCAGAAGAATTAACAGCTTCTCAAGAAAAAACAAGCAAACAAACAAAAAAACCCAAAAAACCAACAACAAAAAAACAACCAATCACCTTTAAAGGACATCTTTCCAGGCCCTAAGCCTCCATAACAAAGCTGTTTGGCCAGGTTAGGAGGCTAGAAATCACAGATTAGACTCTTAGAAATTACTCCAATCCTTGCAGACAGCAGGAAGAGGGGCAGTGAGTCACTAGAAGCTCCCTTGGTGCTCAGTGCTATACTGAGCACCCTTCAGCAAACCAAGCTCTCCAGTTCAAAGAAAAAGCAGGCAAAGCTCTGCTGAAGACCATTTCCATTATTCTCTCAGTCCTCAGGCATTAACATCTTGTATAGCAGACAAAACTACAAGTTTCATTAGTATACAAGTAGCCACTACCAATCGGAACCACTAGATTTTGCAGTTTCAACTGTAAGACCTTAAAAATACAGTAAGAATGAGAAGTAATGGACTTCTCAGTAGAGCTGAAGCTCAGCCTATGTTTGAATAGACCCACAGAACTGTTGAATTTGAGCATTTTGACAAACAATAGAGCAATCCAAGAGTAACACAATCTGCTGCAAAAACGTCTTTATAAAAAGGGTGGATGCTTTGGAATATAATTACTGCACTGTAATTGCATCTAAGTACAGTTTACATTCACCTAGTCTGACTGAAAAGCCTCAATTTACACACAATTTAAAATATATTTGTACAATAACAGACACACAGCTAGCTAACTTACAAATACAATACCCATTCTCTTTGGTGCAGCTTTTTCAAACATCACAGTGATTGCAAAGTAAAGCCCTTACAAGTTAAAAGGGCCTCAGTTACGCTGTTAATGGCAATATTAAGATTATTTAAATTATATTAATTCATCCATTTGCCTGTATAAGTATGGTGTCTAACCATTTTGTCCAACAGGAACTGCAGCCTTTTCAGTTGAGAAAAGGAACAGTACTTCTTAAATGAGCAGTTAATTTAGTATTTCACTGTACTGAAGAAGGCATTGATGAAAATACTCTTCAAACTCACGTCTAAAAAGCAATCTTCAAGAAGGTTAACATTAAAAAAGTCCACAAGAAAAATATTTACATTCAAAATTATTTCACAGCATGAAGTCTATTTTTTTCAAATATGGACATAAAGAAAGAGAAATTAAGATACAATCCATATTCTAGTTCTGAATGCTTTATTTCATCATTTTTAGGATCTAGTTTTTCAGAGTTCTTAGCCCTACATAGCATTCTCAAAGCAGAATTCCCAGCTGACTTCAAAAGTAGGTCTGAGAGACAAGCAGATCAGCAAATAGAATATCGGCCTGAGACCTCATCAGAGCCATCTTTGCTTGGCTCTCACTCTTCCCAAACCATTAGTTCACATACAGTCTCGCTGCCCAGTTGCTTTCAGAGTCCCATCAATTATCTACCTCAGAGCACATGGACAGTACACCTTCTATTTAAAGAAGTACACCTTCTATTTAAAAATCAAGTTTCCAAAATAGAGTTAGCAAAAATATTTTCTGGCTAGAAAAACTTTCCCAAGAAAATTTAAACAGGTCAAACATAAAGCACGTAACATTTTGGTCCAAATGCTTCATCTGACAAAGTTCTAAGTGACTGCATAGTGCTAGACAAATGTAAAAACAATCTTCATTTCTTCAGGATTTGAGTAAGATGTGTGGATTGTTATAAAAGCTATCAACTTAAGCTGAAGATACCACTTTAGTCAGGCCTCCAACAGACAAGGTGAATATATACGCAATTTGCAGTTTTCTTGGAAAGGTAAGTAAGTGTCCATGGTCCACACGTTTCATGCCAGAGCTATTATCACTGCAGGCGCTACACAGAAGCACAGAGATGCATCCTGATGAAGGCAACAGAGTTCACTATATAGTCCTTGTTATTGTAATACCCAAACGGCTATCTCTATTACTTCAATGTAAAGAAAATTCATCACACTATTTTCAAAGCTTACTACCAGAACCCTCTATAGAGGTGGGCACCTAGGATACTATTATTTCAAGTCAACTGCAGGTGTCAGATACCATTCCAGGATTTTTTTTAAAATATAAAATTCCTGATAGTCTGCATGCAATAAGGAAGAATGGCCTGAACTCTGAATCAACCTATATTCATTGTCATTAAGAAATCTCTAAGAGACAAAAGCTCTTGAGGAATGTGGTCCCCAGACATACACCCAAAATCACGTTTATTCTGCTGCCAACAGATCCATCGACAGCTCCATGTAGATCAGATATGTACCAGACAAATAACGCTCCACCCTGACATAGAAAACTTAGAATCCTGGACAGCTGATAGTTTCACAAAAAGGATAAAAGGCGCTTTAGAAGTTGGTGGGATCAAAGCAAAGGAATTGAAAATCAACAATGGTTAGCTCAAATCTAAACAAGACTGTTTCCACAGACCTCCAAAACACCAGTTCTTCTTCAACTGAATATATACCAAGGTATAGTACAAAGCAATAGACAAGTCATACAATAAATAAGCCAATTTCGGACAAGGCAAGACAAACAGCAGTCATATCCTGTAAGCTCAATCTTCAGAGTACTGTTCTGTTCTTCAAACCAGACTGACCCTATCGGCAAAAACTTAGGGGTAGAACCATCATTTATTTTAAGTTTGTTCAGTGACTAACACAGCAAGAGTTCAGGCTTCTAAATGTTTAAACTTACGTATATTGATAAGTTTGAGTGTCTTATTGATGCCTTTGAAACAACTGCACATTACTCCTGAGGCATGTATAAAGCACATGGCATCTAGTCAGGCCACAGCTCTAAAAGCAGTAATACAAAATTATCACTTGGCTGTTAACCACTTGGAAAACATCACAGCAACTAATTTAGAGGCTGACGTAGTCCTAATTAGAGACATTCTTAAGAGAAATCAAGACAGGCAGGTTTGTGAGCTGACTGTATGTCATGACGGACTTAATCAACGCAGTGATCTGAAATCTTTTTTTGCTTTCCAAGGATAAGACCTAGCATGAAGGTCTGCAAAAACTACTGAATGTTATTGTGGAATCCTAAGCAGCAACACAAAATACTGAGTTTTAGATCTGGTGGAGGTGGGGAGGAGGGCAGAGGGAATCAATTACTTACAAATGCATGGTAACTGTGGTTCTTTGAAATGCCGTGGTCAGTATGAATTCCTGTACCTTGTATGTGGAAGAACAGATAGTGGAGTTTTTGTTCTGAAGAGTCGCACTCACCAGAAGTACATGACCATGGGTTTATTCAGAATCTCATGCCAAGCTAACAGGCAGTACGGCTCAGGCTTCTCCTCAGTCCCTTCAGGCAAAAGTCCTCGGTAGACCAAAGGACTTCAAAAGCAGAGAAGCTGCATGGAGTTGATAGAGATCCTACAGAACGTCATTTGTACCTGCCCAACGAGGACGTTTTTACATAGCTTCATGATGCTCGCAGGCTAAACTCCTTGACAATGTGTAGGGTCTCAGCCTGCTGATAAAGCATCTGTTTCAGCAACTTCTTGAAGTTTTCTCTTCTTGAGGCTGCATTATCAAACCTAGCCTAGGACCTGGAACTGAAACCTTCTTGTCTACTGTTAAAGAATACAATTGATAGAGCCACACTGGAAGAGACAACCTTGAAGCAGCAACATGCTACATGTATGCTAAAGAGGTGATTTGCTGTTGCAAGACACTCCGTAAAATAATCACGTAAGCTACTTAGTGCCAGTAAAATAGTTATTACCTGTTTGTCCCAGAAACCAGCCACAGGCAGATCTGACTTTTCTGATCCTAAGCAGATCACAGCTGCTACAACACAAGATGATACAAGAGATCTTGCCTGATGAACATGCACAGAATACATCCAAAGGTAACTATTAATAATAGCTTTCTCAACAGCAAGCTTGCTTTTTTGTTGTCACTCCATTTGTCAAAGCTTTCTCAAGTCTAGAATAGGAAAAAGGTCCTTTACTCTTACTTAGCAACAGAAAGTAAAAGAAATAGAACATACTCTTCCATAGCTCCCAAACAGCACAGCAAGGCCATTTCTATTGAAATGAGTTCCTGTAAGGAAGTGTCTCTGAAAAGGGATAAAATAAGGAATCGAGTCAGAAGGAGGGAAAGAAGGATATGGGGACAGAGTAGCAAAGGTCATCAATACTAGGTATCTACTGTCCAAAATTTAAGTTTAATTAAAACTATTCAATAATACTTACTGGGTGCAAGCATTTTAATGCACTGGAAAAAGAGTCTCAATTCTAAATAAATTAAAGCAGAAGAAAATAAGCAGGCTAGAAACTAAGAATATACTTCTCATACTTGTTGGCAGCAAGAGGAGGCAAAGAGAGTTTTCCAGCCTTTTCAAAAGGGATCATGGTAGACCCAACAGATACATCAGGCCCTAAGAGAGACATAATGAAGGCAGGGGAAAAAGAAAAAAGAAAGGAAGGAAAAAAAAAAAAAGTGAGAGAGAGAAGTCTCATCTAGTGTGTAACTCGGAGGACAGGATCTCCATGAAACCTACACTAGTGTATATTCAGCTAAATGGACAGATAAACATGGATCATTAGAGGACTGCAGAAAGCTTAGAGCTAGGTACCTGAAGGTGCTTTTGAACACACAGCATATAACATCAATCTGTAACAGTTACCTTTCTTATAACTATATGGTTTTTTACTTCACACATGCCTATTGGATAAAGAAATGGCCCACTGTTGCAAGTGGAAATTTATAATTTCTTAGACCCTTTGATATAAGTCATGAGAAGGCAACCCTCTATGTCAATGGAGCAATTGGTTGCCATAACTACCATCGAATACACAGCAAACATCAATGCAAAAGCCTGTTTAATGAAATTCTTAACCTGGCTTTTTGCCTTTCAGGATATGCAACCCTTGATGGAGATATTATTCTCTTTGTACTGTAATGCAGCACTAAAAC
Source organism: Burhinus oedicnemus (assembly GCA_008921705.1). Lineage (NCBI taxonomy): Eukaryota > Metazoa > Chordata > Aves > Charadriiformes > Burhinidae > Burhinus > Burhinus oedicnemus. Next base: position 5,009,562 of record VFFE01007669.1, read on the forward strand.
ATCTGCTTCCCACATGATTAATTTAACAAATAAGTCAACACACAGTGAAGCATACTCAGAAACAGGACACGAGGGAATGAAATAGCCAAAGCGTAGAGGCTCTCTAGTATATCAGGTTATTGCCTACAGACTTAAAGGGGAATCAGAACAAGACAGCCACAGAAACAAGACGGTACTCATCAGTAACAGATTACTGACTAGTTACACTCTTATTACAACCACATGGCATATTGCTTTCTTCAAGCTTATTTTATAAACTATCAAGTTTCACTGTAACACAAGATCATCTACCAACCAAAAAAGACTCCAGTCTGAATTTTCCCCTGTCCAACTCCATGGGTTTTTTTTCCTCCAACAGATGAACTTGCCTGCTGAACTATGAGCATATGTCTACTATAAATGCTTTAGAACTGAAGATTTTGCCTTCTTCAAAACATTATTAATTATCTCTGACGAAGCTGCAAAATTTCATTTGCCCATGGCTCGATACTATATGGGAGACAACTACAAACTATTTTCACCTACTGACATATCACTGGATCTTAAAATCTATTAAACCTTGCAACAGCTAGAGTTTTTAATACTTGGACAAGCAGCTACATTTACAAACTTGAATATTTTCTAAAGTCTAAATTACATTCTAGTAGATCAGACCAACTGCAATTAACTTAATCATCAAAAACACTGATATTTGCATAGGAATCAAAAGGTTCAGAATTGTCACAATCTGATTTTTCTAAAACAGATGAGAATTACACACGGTACCTAAAGCAAATCAGGGTCCATCTACTACACTATACTCCAGCTTCCTTATATAAAGGCATCAAAAACAAAAAATTAACACTCCGTTATCTCCAAAAATAAATTATAGACTTAATTGGTAATCAAAGATTAACACACACATCCTTACATACCGGACCAAACCATCTCTAGATTTACATTAGCCACTCCAAAAGGAAATGAAAAGATATTCCAGATGGTAAGCTGGAGACATTTCCTTTGGAGCAGATCAGTTAACTGAGACTTCATCAGAAGTATTTTTTGAGATGCATCAAATCAAAAAAACTCTGAACATGAAGACCAGATAACAAGAACCAACAGTAACAAGCTACTGTTACTATAATATTCGTACACAGTATCTACACAAAATTTTATCTGAGCAGGCAGATGGTAAATAAAGTTCGTAAGTAGGCTCCACATTTGATTCCCTTGCTATTAATAGAAGCCTAGGCTGTGGTGGCCAAGGTTATATCAGGCTAGACACACTCTGGTATCCTTAATCTACCATGAAGGCCTCCTAACTTTAACATCTGAAGTATTACCTTTGTAATTGTGCAATTGATTTGTATACACAAAGTTAAATCAGTTTATCTAAACGTGCTGCACTGAAGCGATTCAAGTCAATAGGCAAAACTCTGTGTGTGTTTGCACACATTAATGTTTTTACATTGGTTTAAGTTTAACTTTGTCTTCCACAGCAAAGTTTCTATTTCACTTAATTGCACTGACTTAGCATCAATTCTTTAGATAAGCAGGAGTGACCTTATGTTGAGTACAGGCACCCCACATACTGTCATGTATTGTCCTCCTCTACGTCAATGAGGACTGGAAAATCTACTGCTCAACTCAAGAGTGTAGTTGCTGAACGGATACTACGGAATTATTTATCTAGAATGATCGAACCTCCTGAATGTTGCTGAACAGATACTATGGAATTATTTATCTAGAATAATCACACCTCCTGAAGGGCCCTACCCCGCATGCAAGACAATTTACTCTCCAATCCTACTATTAAAAGTAGTAAGTAGGGTATATACAATAAAAATGAGGAGAATATTCTTACTCCCTCAGGGTTTGCATCAGTTTACTCTGCAAATTTAACAGCATTTTTTAATTTCTTCTTTATTAAACCAGCTTTCTTTAAGAAAAAAACTGTTTAAAATAGGAGAAGACAATTGTGAAAGCTATAAACTCTGGGATGAGAGCAGTATCAGAAGTCATTTTAATATTTACCTAAAGTAGTTCAATTTGTCTGTGCTCTATTAAAATCATACCACTAAGAGGAGCCCTAAATCTATCCCACAGCAAGCACTAGAAGACGCGATATTAAATTTTTTTCTTACTTCTCAAAATCAAGGGGAACTGTTACTTCAGTGATACTGAGGAAAGCAGAATCACCAGAAGCTGAACAAGAACTGATAAAGAAAGAATCACTTCAGGAGTAGCCCCTTGAAACCACTTAAGATCACTGAAAACAAAAGCAGGAAAAAAATTCTTCCATTGGAAGGAGTCTACCAATAAGAAAAGATTCCACCAAAAATGAAGAATTAAGAAATTATAAAGGCAGATATTAAGAGAAACAAACGGTAAAAAAACATAAGAAACAAAGAATGAAGCTACCTCAAGGCCTAGAGCAGGAGAATGGTGACTACAGACACAAAGAATCAGAGCCAAGACAACAACCTTCAACCAACACAGAAATGCAAAACTAGTGAAATCTCTAAGTTGAAACCAGGAGGAATCGTAAGACGCAGAGTGAGTGATGCAGAATTATACACTGTAAATGTTAAAAACATAAAAAGAACCAAGGAAAATGTCTTAATATTTCTGTATGTTCCTAGTGTTTTCAGCTGGGTATGCCACAACTCAGGATTTATTAGGAAGAGATGAGACAGCTCTCATGAGGAGAGAATGCCACCTCACCCAGGCTAAGACAATCAAGACAGAGACTATTCTAGAAAGCTAGTCAGAAGAGAAGCCTCACTCAAGCACTCCAAATTGTCTTCTGGTGAAGTCTTCAGCTCCCTGGTGAATGAACAGGAACACAGAGAGCTCCAGAAAGACACACAATAGTGAAATTTGAAGTTTACTGGCTAGGCATCACCTCCACCCAATAACTGGTTGACCGATCTTTCCTTTTACCATTGAGTACAAAGAGAACAAAGAAGGGTACAATGAGGTACCACGTTCTTCTTCTTCTGACTAGGTACTTAAGTCTTGCCTCCAGCAGATCCGCATGCTTACAGAACACAAAGGACATCTGACTTCCCCAAAATCCCAGCCTGTTGGATCCATCCAAGAGTTACCAAATTCCTTGATTTAAAGCCGAGAACAGCAAAAAGAGAAGGCAAGATGAACTGCAGACTGGGAAAGGACAGAAAAATGGATCCCTCTTACTCAATCTGTTCACTTCGGCATATTTGCTCACACGAAGTCCAAAAGTATTTGGACAGGCTTCATGGTTAGCTGTGCTAGGCCAAGGCAGCTGGCTGGGAGCTGACAGGTACTGCCTCCTGTGCACTCCGCCTTATCAACTTCCCTGAAGGCAGGCACTCGGTGCAAGGGCAACGAGATTTGCATAAACGTCCTAAAAAAAAGGCACACGCGCATTCAACAAAGAAGGAAGCCACCTCGCTGGACCCCCGCCGGTGCTGGCGGCCGGCAGGGAAGGCGGGGCTCACCCCCCCGCTCAGCCCGGCCCGGCCGCCGTTTCCACGTCCGACCCGCAGCCAGGTAGGGAGGGAGGCGACCCAGACGGAGGCAGGTGCCCCACTTACTCGCCCTGGCCCTCCCCCGGCGCGCAGGGAGGCACAGGGCAGAGACCGAGCTTGTGGACACACCTCCGCCGCCCAGCGGGGAGGCCGCTTCGCCCGCGGGGGCCGCCCCCGCCGGCAGGTGCCCGCCCGCCCCGCCGCGGCCGCCCGGCGCTCACCCGGCCTCCCGCATGACGTTGCTGTCGCCGCAGTCGCAGGCGCCCCCCGCCTGGCTCCGGAACATGTTGTAGTCGTGCCCGGCGTGCTCGCCCTGGTGGAAGCACTCGGCGCACAGGCTCATGCAGGGCGAGATCCCGCACGTCCGGCACCGGTAGGCCACGAAGTTGGCCGTCCACACCAGGCCGCACAGCGTGGCCGGGTCGTAGGCCCGCACGGCTTGCACGAAGCTGTCCCACGGCTCCCCGCCCGACAGCAGGCAGCGGCACCACTCCAGCGCCTCGGCCGCCGCCTCGCCGCCGCCCGGCCCCGCCGCGGGGGCCAGCACCCGCTCCAGCAGCGCCCGCAGCTCGCCCGCCGCCGTCGCGCCGCTCTCGCCGCCCAGCGCCGTCTTCAGCCGCGCCGCCGTCGCCCGCTTATCGCGGCCGCTGGCGCCGGCCCCCGCCATGATGGGAAACTGAGGAGCCGTTACGGCTGCGCCGGGTTCCCGGCTCTGGGGCTCCCCCCGCCGCCCTCTCTCCCCTCCCAGCGGCGCCTCCCTCTCGCGATAGCCGCGGAACCGGCGCCCTCCCCGTCGCCCGCCCGCTCCCTCCTCCTGACACTGCTTCTCCCCTCCCCTGACATTACCCCTCCTCTTCCTCTGCCCTCCCCGCCGGCCCGCGCCGCCCTGTCAGCGCGCAGGTGCGCGGCCCGCGCCGCCGCCCCACAAAATGTCGCCGCTCGCCGGCCTGAATCTTGTTGTCGGGACGGGGGGCACGGCAGCCGCGGGGTGCGCACCGCCTGCCATCCCGGCCCCGACCGCCCTTCGCTCGGCGGGCCCACCTGGGGAGGCCGGCGCCCCCGACGGTAGCGGAGTCCTCTGTTGCCGGGCCGTTCCTCGAGCGAAGACAGCGCGCCGCCACCGGTGTGGCCGGGCCGGGCTGAGGCGGCGGCTCGGAGGGCAGGGGCACGGCGGGGGACGCGGGAAGCACCTCTGAGGCTTGAGGCCCGCGGTTGGGAGCTCGCTGCCATGGAGCGTGGCGGGCCTTCGGCGGCAGCACCGCACCTCGCTGGGGACCCCTGCTTCCCGGCGGCGGCGGGCCGGGCCGGCTGGCCGGCGCCATCCGCGGCCCCACGCCCTGAGGGACCGGGGTGCCTCTGCGTGCTCCCACCAGGAGAGAATGTGCTTGGATGCGGGTTGCCGTAGCTTACGTGATGATCAACAGTTTTAAATAGATTTTCAACTGTGTAATGGAAGAAATTAAAGAGAAAAAAAAAACCACAAAACCTGTCCCTAAAGGAGAGTAACTTCTTATCTGACAGCAACAAAACCCCAGGCCCTGAGGCGGACGCCCCTCTGCTGGCTTTGCCACCGTATTTCCTATGGCCATCCACCTTCTGGTGACTCGCGGTGGGGTTCCGTCAGGGCAGGGAACGCCGGGCAGGCGGTGCAGTAGGTCTCCCTCCAGGATCATAGGAAGGAAAACGTGAGAAAAGCGAGTGAATCTCTTGTTTTTCTCTCATGGGCCGTCCTGCCCGCCCCGCGGGCGGCGGTCCGTTTCCTTGCTGTCCCTAATGGCACTCAACAGCTGGACCGCCAAGGAGGACAAACGCGGGAGGCTGGGCTTTCGCAGGCACCCAACGGCGCTTACGCATCAGGTTGTAATAAAATGCGTCGTGCTTATAATACGTGACAGCCAAACGCCGCAGTTGTTAATTACAAGAAGGGGAGAGTTTAGCTGCGTTCCGTCCCCGCAGGTCCCCGTTTACCCGCAACGCGGCGGCGGACCCCCGCCCTGCCACAGGGCTACCGGCGGACACCTCGCGCCAAGGGGCGGGGCGCGGCGGCGCGTCACTCGGCGGCCCGGCCCGCCGCCGGGGGGTGGCTCGCGGCGCGGCGGAAGTGCGCGACGGCGCTCGAGTCGGCCCGGTCCGGCCCCTCAGCCCGCCCCGCCGGGCTGCGGTGAGTGGGGGCGGTGTCACGGGGCGGCCGCGGAGGGTGGCGGAGGTCCCTAGGGTCGGCTCCTGCTCAGCTTAGGGCTGGACGCCTCTCTGGGCGGCGGACGGGCCCTGTCGGTAGGAGCGGAGCCCAGCGCCGAGGGCCGGTGCTGTGGTCTGATGCGGGTGCGGAGCCTCCTCGGCGTCTGGCCTGGGGTGGGAGCCGGTTACCGGCGGTGCGTGAGGAAAGAGGCTGCCGCGGCCCGGGAACGGCCTCGCGTTAGCCAGCGCCGCGCTTGCCCCCTTCCCCCACCCCGTCATCGGTGGGCCGTCAGCAGGATCCCTGAAAACGGCTGCATGGAAACACCTGGGAGATGGTGAGGAGTACAGTGGGATTTTAAGTATAAAATAATTTAATATGTAGTTTATTTATATCATTGCAACTGATGATACATTATTTTCCTTAGTTAAACTATAAGCATGAAGAAGTTAAAGCTTAAAGAACTGGAAAGCTGTCTTCAACAAGTTGATACTTTTGAAAGTCCAAAACTACTCCTTGAACAGTATCCAACAAGACCTCATATCGCAGGTAGAGGTTACCTACAGCACTGGTATCTCTTTTACTAGTTCTTCATCAGCACTTTAAAATTAAAAAAAGTTTCTACTGTATTATCTCATTTGAAGCCTTTACACTGAAAGTAGTTGAGAAATTATATCCAGCAGGAACGTAATTATTTTTTAATGATCTGTTAACTTATTTTATTAGAAGTACACTTCATGTACAATCCAAAAATCAAGTAAATTTATTTAAAAGATAATGTGATGGAAACATCTTAACCTGTAAATGAGAAAGCTGAAATGGACTTATTTTGTGACACGCAAGAAACAGTAAAAGTGTATATACTCGTCCATACCTTAAGTATTTTTTTTCCAATATTTTACATCTATTGTTTTTCCCCTAATAAATTGAGGCATACTTTTTCCACAAACAATCCTCACAGCTCTATGTGTATTCTCTCCACCGAAGATCTAGAGTTCTGTAACTCATCAAAATGTTTTTGACTTGTTTTCACATATAAATGAAAAAGAGAATTACGGGCAGTGAGAACATTAGCTTAATGTTGCATTACAAGAAACCTTTAGTTCAGTTTTCTGAAGGCAGAAGTAACTTTTCTTGATTAATCAGATATATATTTGATATTATTGACCTGTAGGTTTTGTTTTGTTCTTTTTTACCCAGCATGTATGCTTTATACAATTCACAATACTTTTGATGATATTGAAAACAAAACAATTGCAGATTTAGGATGTGGTTGTGGCATGCTCAGCATTGGAAGTGCAATGTTAGGAGCAGGGTAAGTATTTAATACTGAATTCTGGTTATGTTTTTTTCTGGCATAGAAGAGTAGAAAATTAAAACAGCGATGCTGAACTAAATTAATTTTAGGTATCTAATCTGGTGCATAATGATGCTATTTAATACGTTTAGACAGTCAAATAGTGGAAGAGATGGACAGTTGCCATGAATTTGGAAGTCATAATGTTTGCTTTCCCCTGAAGCACTAAATGAACACATAAAACTTCCTTCACAGACTTGAAAGGGCAACAGAGCTACTCGCGTTTTTATCGGCACTGAATTTGTAGTGTATGCTTGTTACGTTTCCTAGGTAAAACTTGTGTACACACATATCCCTTTTAACTTTACTATAGAACTTAAACACCATTTTATTTTGCAACAGACTAATATGTGGCACTTTTTTTTTTTAATAGTTTGTGTGTGGGATTTGACATAGATGCAGACGCACTGGAAATATTTAATAGCAATATTGAAGATTTTGAGCTCACGAATGTCAACATGGTTCAGTGTGATGTCTGCTCTTTATCTGACAGCATGTCAGAGACTTTCGACACAGTTATTATGAACCCTCCGTTTGGTACCAAGCATAATAAAGGTCAGTAATTCTGAAAGTCAGTTAGAAATTATTAGGAATGAAACAGTGAGGGAAACACTTCTAATGAAGCATCTCCCTTCTTCATTACAATTACCTATTGTAATTACCTAGAGTTTTGCTGATCTGGAATCAGTTTCCTAAGTACAGATTAACAACTTCAGCATTGTAACTAACAATCGTCGTGTTTGAAATAAACAATACTAGATATTTAATAACCCTATTGTTTTTCTTTTTTAGTAAAAGCAATTAGGTAAGTTTTAGAGATGTTATGTACCTTAACATATTCAGTGATGTTTCTCAAATAGCTATTCCTCTAGAAAAATTGAAGTGTGAAGCAGATATTTATATCCTCTATTTTAAGCTTGCATTTAACAATTCTAATTCTAATAATTTCAACATTCTTTTAGGAATTGATATGATTTTTCTGAAAACTGCTTTACAAATGGCAAAAACAGCTGTATATTCCCTTCACAAAACTTCAACGCGGCAGGTAAGTCTTTCATTTTAGAAGGGTGAGCATTAACCAGGCAATGAAATAGCTGGCATTTAATGATGCCGTCTATAGCTTTACTGATTTCTTCACACCTTTTACGGGGTATGAAACTTGTTTCGGGTAAATACTAATCATGTCAAATAACTGTCATCTCACGTACATTGAGATAAGTATGTGATCTAACATTTCAGCTTGAAAAACAAAAGCACAGGAGACCTCTTAAATAAGTACAGGGGTGTAGATGGTTATAAGACAGCGTAGAAAAGAGCTTTTAAATTTACCTGTATCTATTTAATATTGTAGCACATTCAAAAGAAAGCAGATGAATGGGAAGTGAAGATGGAAGTCATAGCAGGTAAGATTGATTTGTTGTTGCAGGGAAAAAAAAAACCCCAAAAGCAAAGCATTTTGTTCAGGGCTAATACCTGTAACACCACTAGCTAGTCTTAACAGCCTGAGGTAAATTTAAGTGTGATTTAACACGGAAAATGACACAGGTCTTTTTTTAAGGAGTGCTTTTTTTTTTTTTTTTTTTAAATACCTTGCTACCTGGCTAGAATACAAGCAGGCACTTGATAAAGCTCTGAGGAATACATATTCTGTGCAGAACTAGAATTGGATTTCTTCCTGGACTAGATTTTGCCTTCAAGCAGAAGTTACCTACCTTCCTGCTTCAAAAGGAGATTGTTGCTGAGTAACAAAAGCAAAGTGCAGGTCAGTTCTCACACAAAAACATCCTGTCCTTATAAGTCACCTAAATATTTTTCTGACAGTTGTTCAGCTGTCTTCCCATTTCTTAAATATCGCCAGCTGGATGCTTTATACAATCATACAGCTTGAGCCACGGAAGTTACACAAGTGCTTAAAACACAACTGCATTTCAGCCATCCACTTACTGTGCGATGTGGTTGGCTTAAATTTTTCAGTCATAATCTAGTCTAGAGGTCAAAACAGTTAGAGGGCAACAGAGGTGTGCAATAGAAGAAACAGAAAAACATGGCTGTAGGGTGTAAGTCAATTGACTGATAATCATTCTAGTGTAACAAGTATTCTTTGTACTGTTCACAGAACTTAGATATGACCTACCAGCATCATACAAGTTCCATAAGAAGAAATCAGTAAGTATAAAACCTAACATAACGGAGAAAATGCTCTATCTTGTACTAGGCAGGTAAATAAATCCTATTTAAGAAAATTTAAGTTTTAGGGCCACATGTTCTGGAAAACAAATGCTCACAGCACTTGAGAGAAGTTCCCTATGATGGCATCAAGTTCCATTGCTGTTACTACATTTTGTAGTTGAACAGGGAGAAGAGTCATTGTAATGCAAGTCAAAGCTATACACAAAGATTAAAGCCAGCACTGCAAATAGATGTGAAAAAGCTAAGGGTAGCCTCCTTGACTCAACTTTTAAGTTATTTTCTTGATCCTGTCTGCACCTGGAATTTAGACCAAATTAAGCAGTGAAGGCCAGAGTAACTAGGATTTTACAGCTGTAGTGTTATTTTAGTGCTCTGTGCTCTGCACTGCAAATAGCTACAGCCAGTGAAATCCCTCATAGAGCCACCTTAAAACCAGCAGGAGGAAGCTGTGCACTTCATCCCATAACAGAAGATCTAGCCAGGATGCTAGAGTAGGGCAAGTTCCTGGATGCTGAATGCTGGCCTAGGAGACACTTATCCCATTACCATAGGGGAAATAGAGAGAATCCTGGAGTAGACTGAGCAAGATTTGAAGATTGTTAGGTATGTTGAGTAGCAAAGACTAGTTTTAGTCAGCTGTGCCTATTCTCTTGGTGACTTGAACTTAAATGATGGAAGTCTGTCCTTCAGCTTTGCTACTTCACAGTTACAGCTTTATACTACATTAACATCCCGGCTTCAGCAGTAAGCAGTTTTAAGTTCTGAATTTATTGGCAGCTGCTTTTTAACGTATCTGCAAGATTACAAAGCCCAGAACCTTCTACATTTGAATGAGATGCCAGAGAAGTTGAGAGGATCTGACAGTATAAACAAAACTATAAATATAAAAGAGTTTTTCCAGGGTGGTATGTTAAGAGTAAGCATGCTTCTTAAAAAAAAAAAAAAAAAGCTGTAACCCAACAAAATGAAGCTTTCTTCTCATTGTAGGTTGACATTGAAGTGGATTTCATTAGATTTTCTGCCAAGAAACTCCTGAACTGAGGCATGTCTTTAAAACCTATTGAGAATGGAACAATAAAACCAATTACACATTTTATTTATTTTAGCATTACTGATCTCCATCTCCATTTTCTGTTTTCAGTTGTTTTGGTGCAGGTTCTTCTTTTTCCATTTCCTCTAGTGGTCTCTTCTTGGGACTTGCTGGTTCTGCAAGATTGAATATGTAGTCATTTATGGTAAAGGAAAGCATTTCAGTATTACCTGAAGTCTTCTGAAAAAAGAAATGCTTCTTGCCATGTAAGTTCAAGGATGAGTCCTAGTTTATCCAAAGCCACTGCTGTGCTAGAGGGTTTACTTATTACTGTGACTTCAAGCTTTTAGATGTTCTAATACACCAACTTTTAAGAGCTTCTTCCCTGTACAACTTTACAGCAGGAGGGCAGGTAAGAAGATGAAGGAATACAATCTAACAGGACTAGATTTCACTGGGTTTTGTTTAAACAAGTGCTATATCTAACGAACAGAAGCCTAGCTCTTCATCTTCCCCAAGCTAAATACCAATATGCAGAACTATCAGTCTTCTCATATCCTCAAGGAAAAAAAGATCACCACTCAAGAAAGTGGGCCTGTACAGTTGTGTAATGTTGCTGACAACTACCATCTTTCAACGCAGAATGCTTTAAACAGCCCTGTAGTACAGCCTCAGCTATCTAGGGATTATTTTAATACGCTTTTTGGACAGTTCTGGAAGGAATCAAGCAGAATACCCTTAAAGTTATTCTACTGATACTGACAGAGGACAGAGATACTACGATGTAGGGCCAAACTGAAATACTTGTAAGAAACATGGGTACTTCTCCAGAAAGTAGCTCTGTGTACTAAAGAAGCTGCCTCCAGTGCACAGCATGACGTACCTGTTTTAGTATCATCTTCACCACCTTCTTCTTCATTCTCAAACTTTATTTTCTTACCCTGGAACTGTACTTTCCCTTTGTGTCCACCTTGAGGTATCTTTCCACCTCTTCCTTTTCCTTTAATTTTGCGTCCTGTGGGGATAGATGTCAGTAACTTAGTATAGTTTGTCTTTTAACTGGCAAGCCCAAAAGAGTGCTTCACAGTTAGCATTTAGTATGTATTCACTGTTTACAGTTACTTTCACACAGTGCCACTTCCAGGACATTATAAATGCTTAAACCAGTAGAAGGAGCACCTTTCGTTTTCTGTTTCAGCAATTCTTGCTGATCTTCCAGTATTTTTTTCAGAGCTTCCTTCTCTGCATCTCCTTCTATCACTTCCCATGTAACATCCTTGTTCCGAAGCTGTAAGTTCCCGTTATGTGCTGCTTTGGCTTTTTCCAGAGCTTCTTTTGCAATATCCTTAAATAGGATAATTCCCTTAAAAAGAAGAGTAGTATTTGCATTTGAATCTTACTGCGAAAACACTCAGCTCGAACGATGAAAAACATATCCTCTCAGGTACTTTAGCGAGTTCATTATTCTTGCATGATGTAAAATATGTCTAGACTGAAGCAAAATCCTCAGACTGTCCTAACAAACATTCTCAGTCTCAGTTTTGAACTTACCAACTGAGAAGGCTGGAACCTTTATCTGTTCTTTTGAAAGAGTTTAAGGGAATAATTTAATTCTCTAAATATTCTGCAATTTCTTAAGTCAAATAATTTCTTATTTGATTATGTAAGAGAACAAGCATTTAAGCATTCAGTTTCAGACTTCAATACAGAGATCTTAACTCCTTGTCCAAGATTCTACTGACCTCCTTTGCACCTCTGACAAAGTGTATCCATTTGATTTCTCCGTGATCAGAAAATACATCATGGAGGTCTTCTCTGCATGTTTGATCATCTAGATCACCAGAAAACTTCAGAAGACATCCTGTCTTTTCTTCCAGAGACTTCTAAATGAAATAAAATAAAAAAAAAAAAAAAAACACAACTACAATTTTATTGAAGAGTCAAGCTTGAATATTCTTTTTTCCCCCCCTCAATCCTAAGACTATTATAACATGATAGTGATAAATAAGCAATTGAAATCACCCCCGCTTAGCACCATCAGTAACCCTAGCATTCATGCTACATAGCTTACTTATGCTGATGTCCAAGTCTTGCATGGTGTCCCATTTCTCCCCTCTGTCCCTTTTAAAAATTTTCTTTGCTTACTATAATACAGGACTCCTTTCCTGTAAGAGAGTTACACTCTCTAAATTCTACAAAACAGTTTTCTGAAGGCTGACTCCTCAGGTTGAAAGTCTGTATAATCCTTACTGGATTCTTCAAATACCACAGAAGGCGGCCCATCTCAATCATGCATTTAGGATCACTTCTGAACAGGTGATCACTTGCCTAATAACTTAAATTCAGGATATGATCCTTGAAACAAAAGTCTCTTGAAACTAAGATTAAATACCATGACAAAACAAAGTCTTACTGTAGGTTAGTTGGAAAAGCTGAAGTGACTTTCTAGAAAGTGCTCTATATTATAGAATTTCAAATTCTGAATATCCTGTATGTTAGCTTTACAAAATGTAGCTGCAGGAGCATGTTTGTTATTTGTGGATTGAAAATCCACACAAAAGCAAGCACTACATAGTTTTCAGGTATAGAGATTTAAGAAACCCATACCATTTCAGCATCTGCTGCTTGTTTCTGTTTTTCTTCTTTTTCCCTGTAGAAAAGTTAAATTAGTTAAGAGTTGGTTCAAGCGTGGTCAGGGGAGTAAAACCAGGCACTCAATTGATAACGACTTACTGTTTAGCTCTTGCTTTAGCTTCTACTTTGTTTTGTCTCCTTTCTTCATTCTTCTTTGTACAATACTCCTCCCTTCAATAGAATATAAACTAAGTTAATACCACTTAAAGTATTCCATTATAATTCCTTTGTAAGACAGCAGTAGCCAAGAAACAGTTGAGATTATCTTTGGGAGTTGAGATGCTAGCATCCAAAAGGAACAGCTATCAATACCTGTACAACACTGTCACTTCTCAGCTCAGGCCAGGTTCTTGTCTACATCCGCCCTTGACCATTATTAGTTCATACATCAGTTAAGTGGACTTACTTCAAAAGTACTATCAGCTCTGTGTCTTTGTACTTTTGGTTTGGGATCTCTGTAAACTTCTTAGCAGATTCAACGCTATCGAAAACTGCAAATATTGAGCCCTGTTAAATGGTAAGAGACATTCAGTGTTAGAGTCATTGAACAGAATATTGTCCAGGGGGGACCTGGCCCGGGTCTAACTGTTCATCACAAGAGCTACCTTAAATGTTCTCTGCAATGTTCTCCTCATTTGAATGTTTTCAACTGGACCTTTATCCTCAAGCCATTCTTTGATATCATCAAGAGTTGCATCTAGTGGAAAGCCTTTCTGCAAGACAGCAACAAGCTTCAGTTACATGTAACAAACTGACACTTAGTCAGAAATGATAACCTATATAGTATGAGTTAATCAAGCTTTACTTAGATGGTTTTCAGTCAAAGTCATGCAGAACAGCACAGAGCAAAGGAAGAAGTTTACTTACAACATACACAGATCTGTTTTTAATTGCAGCCTTATACTGGTCATTTAATTCAGGAAGGGGTTGGTTTGGAGATCTTCTGATTTTAGTTTTGTCTTCATGTATTTCCATTAAACCAGTCTTGGACTTTCTTAGTGCTTCCACGATAACACTAAAATCTTTTGAAAGGCGACTTAACCTATTGAGGAAACAGACAGGTTATTACAAATATACAGACAAAGCTGAAGCCAAATGTTAAAACAGCAATAGGAGTTGTACATGCAGACCAGAGACATTTGGCCCCAAATACAGATAAGCAGCTGAAAGTTACCCTTCCATCCACATTACTTGTACTTTGTTTTACCTGTTGAATTTGATCATTACTTCTAAAGGCACCCAGCCATCATCTAGTTTGATCTGTTCCTTTAGGAACTTGTCTCTTGGTAGATTATGATTGCCAAAATAGTACTGCAAAAAAGAAAGGGGAGGGAGGCAGGGAGAGAGATTTGTCTTTGAATGTTCAGTCTCAAAAGCTCATTTTTATCTGACAACTTACTGCAGTGGATTGAGACATACCAAAATTCATTAACCTGAACAATTAGAAATTCTGAAATTATTACTTCCTGCCTTAACACGATACTTTCCCAAAAGTTAGCTGTAACACGTAAGCTGTCAAAAAACCCAGTGCCTCATCCAATGGGACTAACGAGGCAAAGGTAGACTGCAGTTTTGTTTAGGAAAAGCACAAAGCTTATTTTCTTAACATAATTGTTCATCAACCTGATCAAGCTCTGCAGAGTCAAAAGTCAAATTTGTCACCAACAGATTCCAGTTTTATTTCTTATTGAAGGAATGTGTAAGTGAGAATATTGTATTTGCCACACCGAGAAACCATATATGTGGACTACAGTTTCTAGGTCTCATTCAGAAAAATACTGTAAGATTAAAAAATTGTTTTTATTTTCATTTACTATGTTCTCATTTTGATCATGTCCAGCATGGGAAGACATTTCAGTACGAGACAGATAGTTGATCAGATTCTTTTGCTTACTACCAGTCATCTAACAAGGCTCAAATACATGAAGCCATAGGGTAAGTTGGAGTGTTTCCACCAGTATCATTGGGCTTTAAAAAGTCAGTGCAGGTTTTATGATACCTCTCCCTCTCGTATACCTCAAACTCACATTAACACAAGTCTAGCTTTGTCAACTATTTTTCCTCAATGTCTGATTGTGGGATTTTTTTTTTCATAAATAATGACTAAGCTCCATATGCTAATGGGGATTCACTTGCAGCTGTATTTTTGTCCTTCAGGAAAATGGTTTTGTTCTAGAGGTCATTTTAAGTGATGTGCTCGGTTTTCCACTGTAGTGTAACCCTCCAAGCCTCCTGACAAAACTGTCAAGGTGAAGAACTGTCCTTTTGATTATGTTAGTATAATTACGGAACAGAAAATTGGTTCTGTTTTACCTCAAACCAGGACATTTCTAGAGTGAGAAACAGTTAATCTAAAGTAGGCACATAAGTTTAGTTGTAATTTGTAGCAATAAATTACAAAGCTATAAATCATAATAGCAAGTTATGCAATGTGCTAATATTTTGACCAGCACAGATTCCCAGGTAGGGGGATTTCCCCCTCCCCCCCAAAAATTAAGCCATATAGAATTAAAATGCATCTTCCTATTTGCATAGATAGAATAACCCCAGTGAACATAGTAATAAATTTGTTCAATGATACATTCACTTGCTATAGCACCTAAGATGCTAGCAAGTTAAACCTTTTGTGTTTTTAAATGGTGGTCTTACAGGCAACTCTAGACAAGTATAACTTCCAACTTAGACAACAGTTACGAATTATCTTAAAGTGTTAAATGCCTGTCATAGACCCATGACACACATTTTTGTAAAGAGCTGAAGATTCATGTCTAACTCGCTACAAAGTTAACTTCCCATTAGCCAAGTCCCTACCAACGAATGTGTCCAAAACTACATCTCAGTCCAGATCCCAAACTATAAATTGAACTTACCTCAATTTGCTGACAGATCTTGCTTTCCAAAATAGACATGTTTTCACCATCTCCATTTTCAGCCATTTTTACCAGCTGTGTTGAAGAGAATATAAAGCAAAGGCACTAAGTATTGAATAGTACGTTCTACAGACTTACATTTATATAGTGTTGCATTTCACTAGAGCCTCATCTAAACAAGGTAACGGACAAGTTCTTTTGGATTTTAGTCATGTATCCCATTTTAAGAAAAATGCAGTAACAGTATGTTCTGGAACAGAGACAATCTGCTGGTGCACACTGAAATACAGATTGAGCTGGATAGAGGAACCTTCCCTTGCCACCTTCCATTTGGTCAGCTGGTCTCAAGTACACTGTTGAGAGTGAGCTGAGCGGAGACAGCTGCTTTGTACTCTTCTCTAGTGTAAAATACAGACCAGCCTCCACATAGGCTGTATATGTTTGCTCCTTTTGTCTGCACCTCTGCTATTTCACCTGCCATACTGAATAGTGCAGGGATTTCTCAGACCAAGTTTTCTCTTAATACAAGTTATTAAAATAAAACGTGGGGCCTTTTGGCTGCATGCTGCCGAATCACCAGCAGTTCTACCCCAGTTAACGAGGATTACACAGAGGCAGCATGTCTGAGCATAGTTACAAGAGAATCCGTTTGTAAAGCTGTTGACTTTGCTTTGGTTTTGTCATTTAGAGAGAATCCCCTCCTCAATCTGTCCAGGGTAGCCTGGCTCTTCTAGCCTCACCAAAACCCACACCAGTCTGAAATATGCAGGACAGCCGTCTTTTTACTGCCATTAAGAAATGCCAAGATAGTAGTGCTGTGAAGCACTGTGGAAGAATGTACGCTTTTGTCTGCGCCTAGCTTCTGCCACCTAAACTCCTTCAGCCTTGTTATACCCTTGAATACCCTGTCTTTTTTGCACTTCCCCAGCTCTCACAGTGCACCACTGTCCCACTCTGCCTCACTCCAGGTACCAAAATACCTGGAAGCAGCAACACGCTTTCCACATAGTAAAGCTCAGCTCCACCGCTAAGAAGAGATGAAAAACAAAATCTATTTCCTTAGCAGTATTTTCAAGGTAAAAACCAAACTGTATGGAAGTGTAAACAATGGAAGACCTGGGACAAGTCTTTCAGATTAAGTCTTACACCTGGAAAATTTTTCTAAAAAGCGCCCATTCAGCTGCAAGTAACAACAAACTAAAGGCAAGACTAAGAAAGTCTCAAGCTTGCCATGCATGGAATTCAGTTCACACACTGATCAAGCTCTAACCTATTTAGAGTAAAAGCAGAAGCAGCCTTCTAGTTTCAGAGAAATTCTAGTCTTGCTGCACATGCTCACTTCAGACTCTTTAGCTCAGTCACTTGGCACAAGCTAGTCTTCTGGATCCAACTTCCAGATCAATAGTTTTCAGTTGCTGCGCAGCAGTGAAGACTGATAAAAAGCTTGCTCCATTGAACAACAATCACAGTCTGAACAGCATGCAAAATCCTACATAAGATTTTATTAGAAGTGCTTTCTTAGTAGACCACACTGACTTGTTCCTTCTGTGTGCCAAGTCTGTATCAGTACCACTCAAAATGAAAACAAGTTAAAATAATGCAAGCAGGCATAAGATTTAAATTACAAATGGAAGAGGACAGTCAGGCCCTTTAACTAGAACAATTTGATCCCATACTATATTGGCTAGATCATCCCAAAAGAACTCTCAAGTGGATTTTCGTCTTACCAAGTCATTTAATTTCAAGGTCTGGACAAAGCTTAGTTGCAGGCTAACTGCTTTTACCATTACCATAATAGAGTGAAAGCTTTATTTAAAAAAAAAAAAAAAAAAGTTTCCCCAATAAAGTAACATGGAACTGTTATTCATGCAATCCGTTGTTCAGGAACCCATGTGTGAGCGGTTTGAGCCTTCTGAACAGATTCTTGCATCAAAATACAGCCTTATATTTAAGGTAAGGATTAACTGCCACCACTCATTATCACAGACATTACTTTCCCAGTTGGTTTTTGAGTAGGATCAGTGCAATCTAAGAAGGAATTTCTTATAAGAGGTATTTAAATGATAGAAACGTCGGCTCCTGAACCTTACGTCTATGCGAGGGGACTACCGGTTTACTTTAAGACACTTTTCTACTGCTACAGCGACAACATACCCCTCCTCAGACAAGCTCCAGCCCCGCGGACGAGGTTCCCGCCCAGCGGACACCACGGCCCGGCCGCAGCGTGAGGTGAGCGCCGCCCGCCCGCCCGGCGCTCCGCTCCAGGCCTGGTCCCCCGCCGGCAACAGGGACGGCCCCCGCGCTCCCTCACCCGCGGCGAACCGCACGCTTCCCAGCGCCGCGTGAGGCGCTCCCGGCGAGGAGCCGCCGCCGAGTCGGCCCCGCTGCGAGCGAAGGAGCGGCGGCAGCTCACCCTGCCTCCGCCGGGCAAGGGCCGGGCCCCGCGCCGCGCTTCTGCCCCAGCCGGGGGACGAGCGGCAGCACGTGCTCCCCCGCCCCGGGGACTCCTCCCGGCCCGGCCGCCGCTCCTCCGCTGGGCCCCGCCACCAGCCTCGGCACAGCCCGCCGCTCCTCAGAGGGGCCCGGCCTGGCAGAGCGGAGCACAGCGCGCCCGAGCAGCAGTGCCGCCGCCTCCCCCCTTCCCCGGTGCAGCCGCCCGTCACCAGCACAAACCTGCAGCAGCCGCGGAACCTGCCCACACGCCGCCCCGCTCCGCCACTTTAAAGGCCGCAGTCGGCGCCGCGCGGCCCAGCAGCCTCCGCGCCCGCCGCCCGCCCCTCACGTGGGCGCCGCTTCCGGGGCGGGGCGGGCAGCCCGCAGGACAGGAGGGAGTGTAGCGGGTGAGGCCCCAGCCGGGAGGCCTCGGCTTCCCGCTCCCCTCGGCCCCGCCACGGCGGGCACTCCGCGGCGCGGCCAGAGGAGTCCCTGCGCCCGGGACGATCAGGGAAGGAGACGCGGGGAAGCGTGGAGATGCGTTCGCGTACGTTCAGCGCGTCGGGGAATGCAGGAGCAGCGGCGGTGCGCCTCACACCGCGACGGGCCACCGCCTCCGCACGGACGCTCCTTCTGCGGTTAACGGGAAAAGTAACTTAAAAGCTTGTATTTGTACACTGATGCTGTATTTACATTTATTAAATATTACAAACATTTGCTTAAGTACTATAGACGTGTTGTAGACATCTGTAGTGCTACAAACATGGGAATCGCAAAAATTTTCATAAATAGTACTAACTTAACAATTGATTCAACTTCTGTATCAGTTCATTTTCTAGTCTACAGAAAGGCTACCTTAATACCTGAGAGCACAATAATTTAGTGTTCACATTCAACTATTATTAAAACGTACCACACAGATGGCTAAAACATCCCCTGCTCTGAGCTTTGCCCCTCCCGCCCGACACACGTTACTGGCCAGGAGCCAGGATCCCTGTTCCTCTCACTGAATTCATATTCCTGCCTGGGCTCAAGACACGATTGCCACATGCTTTCTCGGGATGTGCTACAGACATGAGCTAATTTGAAAGGGCAGTGTAGGTTATTGTAAAAAATAGCACCAGTTAAAATTTAACCACGAGTCTGAACTTTTACACTCCATTTATTCTAACCCATTCAAAAATCTCTAAAAAATTAGGACTTATCGGAAGCCCTAGGCAGTCATCTCATTGACTTCTGTTTACACCAGACCAGCAGGTGCTCTCCTAGCATGTCAGAACGAAAGGCTTTTTTCCACTCGGCAGTTAGGCAGAGGACCAGCGTATGGCTCGCCTGCAGGGTGCCCACAGGGAGAAAGTGGACTCCAGCTTCCAGTGCCTGTGCTCCAACCCCGGAACAGCGCTGGCTTTCACCAATGTTAGGCACCTAGTTTAGAAGCAGCAGAGAGGTGGATGCTGGGAGGTTTGTTAGTCCTCACCTTGCTCTTACATCCTTGTACCGACTTAGGACTGTCGGTGACAGGATACGGACCGGAATGAACCTTAGGCCAGCCACAAGCAACTGTTCTACACTCATGTTTTTTGACAAACATGAAGCTTCATGGGTACGTATTTTGCACTGAAAAATTACATACATGTGTGAAGTTCACTGCAGTTTCATTCAATACAAAGGTCACCTTCATGCTCCTGCAATGTTGTCCTTTAAATCTCTACCTGCCTTTGAACAATTCTCAGCTGTGGAGATTTCCAGGAGAAACAAATTCACTTTATTTCTTTTGCCCACCTTCCCAGCCCACACATTTCAAATAGCATCAGATTTCAATTCCCCACACCTCTTTACAGTTTAGAGTCTTTAAACAAATTCCATTGGATTAAATAGCTCTCAGCAGGACGGCTAACAAAGTAAAACGCTGAATCCACGCACACATGAGCTTCTGCCATAGTAAGGTGACACACAAAGACATCAAAACAAGAACTATATATACACCACAGAACTTCACATCAAAGCTCAGGGCTGAGTGCTGCCTCTGCTGCCAGCAGTCAAATGCAAGTGAGAAGTAATACAAAAATGCGAAAGAACAAAAAAACGTTGAACATGCTTATGATCAAGAAAAAGAAATATTATAAACTCAAGGCCTGGAAAGCTGCTTCCATCATATCTGATAAATCCAGTAAAACCAAGATTTCATTTTTGGTGGCAGTGCTGGTGTAGGAAATTCCCACCACACCCTACAGCAGCCCTGTATTGTCCCTGCCTCTCATGCCGATGTCTAACAGCCGTTTCTGCTGTCATTTTATAAGCTGGATTGGGGAACTGATCCAGGCTAAAAGTGCCTCTCTGCTCCCCATGGCATTTCTTTATTTGGATCACCGCTATCAGACCGTGCGGCTCCAGAGCAGCTGAAGCAAGACCGGGTGAGGGGCAGAAAAGGCAGGAAGGAGCAGGAACACTCCTCACAGCCACCCCCTCAGCACTGGGAAGGCTTTGCCATCTTGTATTTTCCATACAACTCGTGTACTTCCTTTCCGTCTCTCTCTCTCCCCCCCTCTATCCTGTTCCTAATTTTCATAAAACCTGAAAAAAAAGAAAAAGTGTATTTTTAAGACCTACACCTCCCTGTAGAACATGGCTGAACCCAGATGAGTGCAGCATTAGAGGAAACCTGACACACGCACAGAAAGACAACACAGTTGCACCTTGCTCCCTCAAGGAACCAGGCTAATAAAAAGACCCACATTACATTATCTATAAAAGCTATGAGATGAAAACAAATCCTAAGAAGTCACTGCAATAACAATTAAGTCAAATGCATTTGTGTTACTACCTACATGTCAGGATGCAAAACAAGGACTGGTGAGAAGGCTGGGGATCGCAGGGTCAAAACACCACCTATTTAAACGCTACCTATGGATTCTGCTTTCTGTTAGCGCTGGCACTGCCATGCTGCACTGGCACCCTGCCGCGGGCATCTCCCAGTGAAGAGGTGACAAAATGATGACCTTCCTGCCCATCTCAAGTTGCCTTCTAGACAGAATTTGAAGATCTCGTATTATGTTTTGAGAGAAATAATAAGTAAATCCAGTGGACCACTTAGCATTCGATTTCTCCATGCATAACATATTTTGACAAGTTTCTTCAGTTGTACCTTTGCTCAAGTCACAGTTTGGCATTCTAAAAAGACCAAATGGTATTAAACAAAACAGAGATTGTATCTCAGGGGGATGTTAGCAACTTTCCAGTCTCTCTCATTTCCTCCTTCCATTTCACAAAGACATACATCTTAAATTTGATTTAAAAAAATAGTTACCATGGCAAGGCTTTTCTCTAGAAAAAAATAAAATCTAATTACCAATACCTACGCATCAGCCAAAGAGCCCATTGCAAAGCCATGCAGAGTCTTTGAGAGTCTTTTATTATTTCTCACGGGCCCTGCCAGTGTGAGAATGGCAAAGTGAGCACTTTTCTCAAACTGCCTCGTACTGAAGAGCACTGTTCCCCTTCTGGAAAACCAGTGCACACTTTTGGCTTGTGCTCTGGGGCTACTGCATGCCATTTCTTCCCTCATTCCCAGCCTGTGCTCTTTGCTGTGGCATTTGAATGTAGAATTAGAGGCATCCTGTAACTGCCTATGATTTCTGGATGTGATAACCTAGTTATCCAAGTGATATTGCTCTTACGTACCACATGCTTAGCTTGTGGCAATGAACCATTTCTATAGCTACCTTTGGAGTATCAAAGATTTCATCTTAAGCCCAGCAGTCCATAGAAATGCAGAGTATTTTGTTTGGCTTTACACATCTTAGCACCAGATCATAGTTCCACCCAGTGATTAATGAAAACAAATCTGTTTTTCACAGTAGTTCCTACAGAGCTGCACAAAGTATTTGAAGAGACTCATTTGAAAAGTTTCATGACAACGAATTATTGGACTGAAAAAATATATGGAAGTCTTGTTACCACATTTATATTTCTGAATTGTTTAAAATAAAGACAAATTATACCTAGTTTTTAATGATGTGTGCTAAGAGATTGTATTAGACATCTCATTCATGAGGTAATCAGTGCTATTATGAATACTGCATCTGTTGTTTTCTATTGCAGCAATATGAAAATTAAATGTTTACACATTATACACACAGACACAGCCGTGTGACCGCATAGCGCTGGGAAGATTACCTACTGCTTCCCATTTATTCAGTTCAGGGTTGTATTTCTCAATACTCTGCAGATACGTTCCTTTTGAATAGGAATATCCTCCTGTTACATAGATGCATCCGTTCATAACCACTGCGCCACACTCCATCCTTCTCTCCATCATGTGAGCCATCTGCTTCCACTCGTTTTGCTCTGGGTCATAGCAGTCCGTGATCGTGGTCTGTCCACCCACAAAATAGATCTTGTTTTGTAGTGTAATTGAACACAATCCATATTCTTCAGGAAGAAAGGAATACAGTTCAATTCAGCATGATAACGTTAACTTAAACTGCAGCTACGTGACAAACTCTGGGCACCACTGAGGGTGGCTGATGTTCTTCACTGAGCTTAGGAGACACCTCAGGATTTTCTGCTACACTTGGTAAAAGCAAGCTTAAGGCATTACAGAAGACACAGACATGAGCACCAGTACTTAGTGAGAATTGTTTTAAAAACTTACTGTTACCAA
This sequence comes from Burhinus oedicnemus, assembly GCA_008921705.1. NCBI lineage: Eukaryota > Metazoa > Chordata > Aves > Charadriiformes > Burhinidae > Burhinus > Burhinus oedicnemus. The sequence continues at coordinate 5,032,406 of VFFE01007669.1, forward strand.
ATGTAGAAGATAGAGAAGACCCTTTTAAAATTAGTATCAATTATTTTTGCCAAATGCCTATGAATAGATTTTATAGAAAGTTAGTTTACTACATTATTTAATCGAATGCAGCCATTCCTTCGTTCAGTATTTATACAATGATTTCTATAGAACAGAGGCTTGAAGAGGGTCTTCCCTTCCCGTATCAGAGCCTGGAAATGGGAGATGATCCCATTCTGGCCCTTGCTGCCCTACAGGTGTTGCTCCTTCTATTAGGAACATGCCAGAAGCTCTTAAGTGGGCTTAAAGGCTCCCAGATACAAGTAATCAAATCAAGCTCTACCCTTGTTATAGAAATTATTGTTTACCTGGATGCGGACTTGTGGTGACTATACTCCACTCATTGCTACCTGAATGGTACCTCTGGATTTTATCATAGGTACAGCTTCCCCTGTACCCATAGTGACCTCCAGTTACGTAGATGACTTCATGCAGGACACAGGCAGTAGCATTTCCAACACCTGTACACAGTGTGAAAGTCACAACACACTTTCAGACTGCATGCAATAACCGTGGTCACTGCCATCCATAATCCCATTTCAAATGACTCGTTAATTAATATTTTAGGATGAAATTCTATTTGCAAGTATTTAAATGAATGTGAAATTAAATAAACTTGTCAAGACACCTTATTTTACCAGCATAAGTCAAGAGCAATTAAATAAAACTGCAGTAACCAATACATACTGCATATAATACAACCACACAGTATGTCACAGAATTCTTATGCAGTAATTAAAGACACATTGTCACATTGGTTTTAGAATAGGGAATTACTTTCAATATTTCTCTAAGTTAAAGAGATTTTTAAAAGTCACTCATGGCAAAGACAAAGACGATGGGAGCTGAGACCATTCAGTGTCTCCGAGTATCTCTTCTGATACTTTTAGTCTTTCTCATGGTATTCCTAATTATGCTATTGTATAAACAAGGACACAAACAGAATGGAGCCTTGTTAACTGTCTCTAGGAGAACAAAACAAAACAAGGGATCTGGCAAGATAAAATGGACCAAAATTGGGAAATTAGTGGGGGTTTTTTAAGCATCTAAGAAGTTTCACACAAAAACGGGACAAAACAACTGCACAGAACGTGTAACTGCTCACAGTATTAGCATAGCATTTCTATTTTTAAAGGAAATAAAAAGAGAATAATAGCAATGTTTGTGGAAAATATATAAACAATGAAGAAAGTTCTAGGAGCGTGTTTTTTCCTGCTACAGATACCTCCAAAAACTCTCATGTATGCAGACAAATACTGTGTTGCATCCTCTTACAGTAAAATTTTATAATTACATTAATTTATAAAAAGGTATGATAAAAATGTAAATTGTTTATAAATTTTATAACAAAATCATACCCTTTAGTTAGGCTGTGATCCAAATTCATACATTTTTAATAGATCGCTATTTTGGCTGCTAGAAACAGGTATTAGTACCTTTCATTATCCTCACACTAAAGATTAAACTAAGGATCTTGAACAGATGATACACTGAAATATGAGGATGCCACATGCAAGAAGTTTTAAATTAAGATGACACCTTTAAAAATAATTGCACTGAAAACCTTAGTAATCTGGTCTTATATTAAAATAATGCAATCCCTTTATTGGAGCTTGCTCTTTGACCATCTACTGAATGGACTCTAATCCCTGGTAGTTTTCTGACTTCTTTCTAATTTGAACAGAAATTTTACTCCTGAAAGAAGGCAAAACTAAACTGAGGCTACCACTTCCACTTGCTTTCCACCGTAGTGTTCTGTGGCACAGCCCAGCATAGCATTTAGATGTTTGCAGTCATTTGGCTAGTAAAGACCTGAACCAAAGCCCACCAACATTAACAGGAGATTCCCATGGACTTCACTAGAACTTGGATCAAACCATAAATGTGTCCATGGCACTTAAAAGTGGCAAACGCAAAAGGATCAACATTTGAGGCAGACGCCATACCAAAAGCTTACCTACCTTTGATCATGTTTGCAATAGGAAACCATTTCTTTTTTAAAGGATCGTAGAATTCAGCTTCTTGCACGGGAGCTCCCTTTCGGTAACCACCCAACGCGTAGACGCAGCCACTCAAGGAAACTGCACAGTGGTAATACCTCGCGTCAAGCATGGGGCAGCCTTCTGTCCAGTCATCTCTCTCGCTGTTATATATCCACACGGTGTCAAGGGCTTCGATGCTCTCCGTTCTATAACCTCCTGTCACATATATGTCTGGTCCCAAGCTAGTGACCCCATAGCTCTCTCTGGTGTGATCCGGCATCTCTGTTCCCTGGACCCATGCGTTGGTTAAAGGATCCCAAACATGCACTTCTGACAAGGGATGCCAATAATATCCTCCAATCACATACATGGCTGCTGTGGGTCTTCTGGAAAAACCCTTGGGATTGGGGTTCAGGGCACTGTATATGAGCGACCTTATCTTACTGTCATTAAGCCGGCATTTTTTTTGCAGGCTTAAAGCTGACCTCAAATACATGTTATCTAAGTCTACTTTGATGCAGCTCAGCAGTTCACAGACGTCTTCAATTCTTTCTTCCACGTTGTGCGCAACCCACTTAACGACAGCTTCGATGGCTGCCTCTTCTTTCCAAATATTGAGATTCTCTCTGGACAGAATAAAAAAGAGCTTCTCCTTGCCAATGTCCAGAAACTCCTCCTGCTTCCACACTTCTTCGAACTGCCATAACAATATCCTCCTGGACTCTTTTTCTAGCTCCGAGCAATCGTGGTATTCCGCAAAGGAGTGCATCCCTATGCAGTTATCAGTATCTAAGTGCCTCACCAGAAACTGCTCGCAGGCTTTCTTTACCGCCACGAACTGGAGGAGGTCTGCAGCCTGGAGTAGGCTTTGGACATTTCTCTTTGTTATCTGGATCTGCGATGTGTATACATAATTCACGAGGGCTTCCAGGACGGCATGGCTGAGCCCGGGAAGTCTGATCTGGTTTTTAGATTTCTCTTTCATATCGGCTGTGAACATGGCCTTAAAATAACTGCTGCAAGCCGCTAAGGCGGCTCTGTGGCAGTGGAAGATGACCCCCGAAGCGCTCTGCAGGGTGATGTCGGTGAACAGCCCGTCCAGGTAGAACGCCCGGAACGCCTCCAGGAAATCGGCGGGGTGAGCGGCGTCCCGGTAGAGGTACGCGTACTCCTCCTGCCCGGCCGCTGCCATCGCCGCCACCGCGCACGACAGCGGGCAGCCGGGCCGGGCCGTGCGGAGCCGCCGGCCGGTACCGCCGCCCCGGGCTCCCCGCGGCTTTGTCCGCGCCCCGCAGAGCCGCTCCGCGAAGCCCCGCCGCCCTCCGGCTCCCGGCCCGCCCCGCGCGGCCTCCCCGCCGCGCTACTTACGCCCGGGCGGAGCGCGGCGGCCCCGTGACCATCTTTGGAAGAGCCGCTGCCCGCGGGAGGCGGCGGGGCCGGAGCGGCAGCTCCTATTTTGGTGCCCTGCCCTGGCCTGGCCTCCCCCGCGGACCCCGGCGTCCAGCCCGGCCCCCGCCCGCCGGGGAACCTCCGGCCGAACGGCTGCTGCTGCCCGGGGGCAGGGGGTTAAAAGGCTGGCCGCGATGATGACATGAGGCCCGGCCGCTGTCGGCCGTATTAGGGACAGAAGCAGATGCCTGGGGAGCGTCACCAGCTTGGTGGCTCTCAGCCACACAACAAAGCAAGGAGGCCTTCGACTGCCACTAACAGCGACCTGAAGCCGCCTCTCGCAGGGGCACCTCGCTCTCCCAGCCGCTCGGAGGAGCGATGCTGGGAACGGCAGCGAGATCCAGGGGCTCCCCCGTTACAGAAAGACGGGATTCGAGAGGGGGCGGCCAGAGCTCTCAGAACACCTGAACCTGGCAGGGTGCAAAGGCCAGTCACAAACTATGCTGACAAACAGACTCCAACTATAAGCAAATTATTCAGGAAGAAGGTTATACTGGCTTTCACTACTTCTGAAAATGCGGTTCACAACTTAAGAAGTCTTTTTCTTCTCTGCTAGGCAAAACATTTTTTGCGATGGAAGCCGTTAAGAGTATTTGAAGCACAGCATCCTCTGGGTTTAAGCAGCTGTGCTCCCTCCTTCACCTGCAGCATGGTTTGCATCCTTTGGATCCAGCAGCCAGACTCCCCCAGCCCTGCCAGAGCTCTCATAGATTGAAAGGACAGGCAGTGGTTTCTCCTACCAAAAGGAGGTGGATATTTGTTATTATTAGCTAAGTGCCAGCAATACCCAAAAGGAGAGCTCCTGCTCTACACAGATTCTTTAGCATGAACTAAAGAAGGACTCTGAACTGGAAAGTGTATATGGACATACCCCTCTACCATCCTTTCCCACGTGCTAACTGTGCAACAGGACTCACCCTTGGACTCTACATAGTAACACAAGACATAAATGAGCTGATAAAAAAAAAAACCCACACACCCCAACAAACCCTTCACACATCTTTGCCTTCAGTTTTTCAGCCACTCTTGACGCATTGTTAGCCCAGGGAATCAGAGTTTTGTGCTGTAACCCCGGAATTAGCAGCAGCCCTGCTGTCTCTGACCTGGGGCTGTCCCTCTGCTACATGACTCACTCCATTTCTTTCTCTGGAGCATTCCCTTGTACAGCCCTCAGTCTGTTTCTACATCCCCATGCCAACAGCTTTGTTTTGCTGTGGTTTTGCACTTTTCATTTCATCAGCTTCCTATGGACAAGCAGGAACTTCTCCCAGGTCTTGGCCATCCTACTAGCGCATAACGCTAAGTACTCTTCGCAGTAGCTGGTATATGATAGCAGATCTATTACCATACAGAAAATTCCCCATGCACACGTACGCCTTCTGTTACGCATTTCTTTTCATAACATCTTTACCTAAGTCATCTCCCTCCCAGAGAGCACGTTGATTTAAACCACCAGCCAGTCTGGAGGTCAGCAACACTAAGTACCGAACGTGCGTCCCTTCCAGGAGCTTCTCCCTTTCTCTTTTGGCTAGGTTACCAGCTTAAACCAGCTTCACCCTTGGGAGACACTGATCTCCCCTCTCTTATACCCAAATGTGGAAAAATTTGGTAATTGTGGTGCTTCAGAAAAGTTCTCTCTTCTCTTTTATTAAGAGGAAAAAAAAACCCCAAAACCTCATATTAATAGCTTAATGGCCTACCTACTGGAAATGAAAGATATCTTCTGTCTCCAACATGCACTTCCCTAGCAAATAACATCAGCTCTACCCTCTGCTTGAAGTGATTAGATGGTAATTGCTAATATTTCAAGTAGTCTACTTTGCTTAATCTACTCTCAACTCCTGCTTGGGTACTTTCATCAAAACCACAAAAAACACCCCTTTTTGAGCATGAAGATTAATTTCTCACTCAATTTCTCACTCTCACAGCAAACTACGAGGTATGTTCCTTAAGGCTAAAAGAACAATAGTTAATAAAAGTAGAAGAAAAAGCTGAATAATTATTCATATACTCGTTTTTTGTTTGTTTGTTTTTAAGGAAGCAGTAACAGATCTCTGGAAAAACTGTAAGCAAGCTGTCTCACAACTAAGTTCTGAAAAGCACAGAAGAAACCGGCACAGAATCTGGAACATTTGAGCAGCACATCTAGAATGAAGGAGATACACAACTCTTCTTAAAAAAAAAAACAAAAACCAAAAAAAACCCCACAGTTACCATACAAAATTGTATGATGCAACAGCCACTACCATTCTTTTGTATGACCTGTGAGACAACTTAAACCTGCCACACCTTGAGACCCACCAGTTCTTCAGATGCTGTCTTTGTGCGTTTGCACAAGACAAAAGGGCAAGATCTCCAATACAAACATCTCATGCACCTTTCAAATAACCAGATTAAAGCAATGCTCCTGAGAATTCAAGTATACTATTCTGGACATCTTAGACAACAGACTGTTCAAAGCAACCTGCTACAATTCATTAAAGTAGGTGAAAGGCTAAAAGCAGGACCATTTACAAGGAAGTAATCAAAGGAAATCTTTATTTATATACACTATCAGACTAAAAACAGGCAAGACTACTCCTAAAAATCTTCAACTGAGAAAGGGAAGGTAGTGATAACATCAAATGTCAGTAAGAAAATGAGAACAATGCTGCACAGAAAACAGAGGAAGACAGCTACAGCAATCAGGCTGCTGAGCTACACCTCCGACATCTGCAACCCAAGTGCTGCAAAAGTTGAACTAATTTCTCAGTTATTAAGGCACTTAAACTAAACAGACATCAGTTCAATAGCAGACTACACAATCATTTTGGACCTTTTGCGGGACTATAAGAAGGAAAACATTTGACATGAAAATACATGATTTAACTTTAATGAGACTTATTTTTAGTATCTCTAAATGCATAGGCCAACTCTTGGGGCTCATCTCACTGTGAGTGGTAAGGAGAAAGACTGCATGTTCACAAATGGTTCCTTGAACTATTTCAAGACAGAACAATTCTGTTAAAAAGTTAAAATGGGCACAGATGTTCCCTTCCAGCCTGTCAGAGAGGATTATACTATAGATATGGACAAGAGTGAAGAGGCAAAAATCAGTGCAAACATGTATACATGTGCATGTTTCTGTGGGCTGTGCATTGCAGCAGAAACCCAGCAAGAAAAAAAGCACCTGACTGACTCAGAGCTGTCAGCATGGAAGATCAAAACAGCGCTAGCTCTACATGGAGTGGCAGCAGCACGCTGTCAGGGCGGTAGTCAGGAGAATGGGAGAGCGACTTTTCTTTAAACAGAACAGCAACGTCCTTACTGCTCTCCAGAAAGGAAGGAGTCTGACTAATGAAGGTGTTAGCTGAAGGCTCACACCTACACTTGTGTTCACTCTCTCCAGGCCCTTTCAGGAACAGGTGACACAGGCCAGCAAAATACATTACACAAATCAGGTGTGTTGCTTTTGTCAGTGACAGTAACTTTTATTGTCTTTACAATACAAGATCATACAAACTATTAAAAGGTAATTTTGTTTGGTAAAATATTTAGTATATTGAAAATATAAATGCATCGTCAGATCAAACAAGATTATAAGCATACCAAATAATTTACAAAATTAAACATTTATCCTGATCAAGGAAGTATAAAAGCCAACAGTTCCAGAACCATGCTCCTGGCACCTGATGTTTTTTAAGTAAAGAATTTCATTCTTCTGTGCACTAATCCTACTCCTTCCCCTAAGCACGTGGAACAGAAAAGGTCAGTTATGTAGTTGATAAAGGCTTGAGGGGGGAGGGGGAAGACTAAGATTAATGGCAATTCCTCTTGCAACCCCCCTTCTCCACTTATGTTGGAGTGTGCACTATGTTAGAAAGCCATTTTAACTTCACTTTCCCACTATTGCCAAGATTGAATATAAACAGTTTTATATTGTATTTAAAAAACATGAGTTCACCTAACAGCCCAATTTTACAATTTTGTGCTTTTATACACATGCAGTTTTTCTCACCCAGGAAGATAAAATATAACTATATTAGTTTCCTGTTATTATTTGAATTATTCCTTTATAAGCAGTTTCAGATAAGACATGATGTCAATAGCAGATGACCAAACTAGAACAGAACACTCTACAGGACTGAGATCTTGGGCCAGCTGAGAAATCTTTTTCTCCAAGGTATACCCTTGCCTGGCCATAGCAACGTCATCCTTCTTCAAAAACATTACTGGACATAAGTCATTCCCACCATCACCTATATATACAACTTGTGTATAACTTACTCCTCGCTCCAACTGTTTATCTAGAAATTCTTTTAAAACTTTCCTTTTGCAAAGGTTTTTAGGGCACTTTGCACAATGGTGAGCATGGAAGTTCTGTACAGTAAGATAGCCAGTACTGCTGAATGCTGCAGGGTTTGTAAACACTTCATCAAACACCTCACGGAAGTCAGCAGCTTTCAAAATCCAGTCAATAAATACTGTATTAGAATCTGAAACAATTATGCAGTCAAACAACTCTTTGTTCTCGCCAATAAAACCCAGAAGATCTACCATTCCCGCAGTGAAAGGAATTGTTGTCATGGTCCTTTTCATCTCATCTTCTTTGACGCCATTGTCTCCCAAGTAGACAAAGACTCTGCCCATATATTCTGTCCAATGTCCTCGTTGGTAGGAGTTTCTTAATCCATTAGGAAGTTTTTTCTCAGGAGCACATTTCACAATCCAGGTATCACTATTTTCATCTATGATTGTATGGTCAAAATCAAAAACCAACAGAAATTTCATAGCTGTCAGAAAATAGCTTCCAAAACAAACAAAAAAAGAGAATTATTTATATAAACCAAAGTACTGAATTCCTACCCTGATGTTGTGCTCAGAAGAGAAAAATTCTGCAAGAAAACGAAGCATTAGGACAAATATCTAATCAAAGTAAACCATTTATGGCCACTACAGCTATGGGAAGTTGTGCTGAAGTTAAAAAAGCAGTCTTTAAAGGTCAAAGTTCTACCTCAGTATCAAACTTCTGTTAAAAATAGACAATATGAAAGTATCTAAACTCGTGCTGCATAATTACTAACACTTGCTAACACAGAGTCAATCTTCCAGGACTCATGCACCATCAGTTTGGCCAACGGTTCTAAATTTCTCCATCATCACTTGCCAACGCAACCAAACTGGGATTCTCCCAGCAAAACACCTTAAGAGATACTTCAAAAGGAAACTACTACTGAGCAGTCTTTTTAACGAGGACACACCAAATCAAAGCAGCCAACGAAAAGAAATACTACCATTTGCGTATCGGGGGGCGGGGGAACAACAACCCAAAAAACGGTCTGCTTGCTGTAGTCTTGCTACTTCAGCACCTACAGCCCACCTCCGGGCTACGGAAATCACTGGGAGCAGGAGACGCCTCGTACCGAGAGCCGTTCCCTCACCGGCCCGTCCTCTCACACCCGTAACACAAGCACCGCCGCTTCCTCAGCCCCAGGCGTCCCTCAGGGCCAGCGCCCAAGCCAGCAGGCCGCGCAGCCACATAAGCAGCCCCCTCCCAACCGCAGCACAGCGGCCGCTGCCGCCTGCCCGGGGCGCAACGACCGGGCCGAGGGGTAAAGCACAGTAGCACCGGGGTCGCCCGAGGGGCGGGGCGGGCCTGGGCTGGGCGAGGCGGCGGATGGGGGGGAGGGGGGAACAGAGCGCAGCACCGCCAGGGGGGTCTCGGCAGCGGACCGAAAGCCCGTGAGGGAAAGGAGCAGAGCCGTTACGGCCCGCGCGCCCCCCGCCAACGCCAGCACTGCCCCCGACCCACCTCCGCGCCCGCCGCTTCCGGCTCCCTCCGCCTGAGTCCCGCCCGCTACGTGCCTCAAGCCCACGTCATCACGTGACTCCCCGCCGCCGGGTCGCCTGGCAACGGCGCGCGTCCCCGGGCGGCGCGGCTCGGGGCCATGGCGGCGGCGGCGCGAGCCGGGCGCCCCCGCGGGAGGCGGCGGCGGCAGCAGCAGGCCCGTGAGTGTGGCTTCTCCCGCGGGCACCGGGACCCGGGGCGGGGACAGCGCCGAGCCCGTAGCCGCACCGGCTGCAGAGGGCTCCGGGAGGCTGCAGGGGCGTTCCTTGTCCCCGTGTCCAGGGTGACTCCCCCGAAACCTGCCGGCAGCCAGACAGGCTGTTTCTCCCTAAAAATTACCTAGAAAGAACTAACCTGAAACCAGTGGAGGTACGGTCTCGTCAACAGCTGAAGCTAGAGAAGAACTGGGTGCCTGGCAGTTCCCTATCTGCAGGGAGCAGCGCGTCAGTGTACCTTTACTTTTGGCCAGGCTACCTTCACCTGGGGCAGAGCGAGATCATCAGGTCTGGTCCCCACCAGAAGAGAAACAGAACAGCAACTGCATCTGAAACACAGGCTTTGACATCAGTAGCGCTGTAAGAGAAACCCTCCTTACATTTTAGACGCGGCATGTCAGTCTGCTGCAAACCAGAAGGAGAATTTCTAAGAGGACACCCCTCCGTGCGGAGGGCCACTTCCTTTGAAAACGCTGGTGACAGTTTGAAGGGCATTTCACAAAACCTAGTCATCGCCGACAAAAGCTGTATTTATGCATGCACGTCTGTATGTAAGCCTAATACAACAAAGAAATGCTAATCTTTCCAACAAATCAAGAAACCGTTCTACCAGGCAGATCCATTTGAGTAAATACAATGAGCGTGCAGGAAAAAGGTGGTGACGCACAGCCTGTGCCCAAACTGCTGCCTCATCCAGCCAGAAAAACGGCATCACCGATATTCCCCCTTTCCTTTTGGGAATGCTCCCTGGTCCCTGCTGTTCTCAGAATCATGCCCAAGTGGCTTCCCTGGCTGGGAAGCGTTAGTTACCACCAGCCAAACCTGTACGCACACACAAACAGGGAAGGGGACATACAAGCAGTTAAAGTCAGCCAGTGCCACAGCCCAAGCACATACACTGGCCGTAGTTAGACTGCAGATACGGACAGCCTGTCTTAGCTCTGGGGTACCGGGATGGGGAGCATACCTGTTAGGATAACTCAGTGTTGTTACTACGCAGGAACTCAAACCCCGATACAGGTTTGAACGTAGGATTTTCTGGTATCAAGTCATCTCAGTTATCTTTTCTTTCCTCTGCACAGCATCTCATCATTTGGAAGAAAATAACGTTCTAGATGGATATTTTCTTCCAAATGAAGTAGATCTTCATCAGGTAATTGTATTGCCGAAAGCAGAATGGGAAAGGATTCAGGACAATCTTGACAGCACAACTAGAGAAGCAGCACGCATCCTCGCTGAGAAGAAAGAACGAGAAGAAATGCACTTACGCTCCAAAGCGGCTGTAAAAGACTGGCCCAATACCATTATGGTAACTACAAGATATATTTGTAAACAAGGGGATTCATTTTCACATATGCAAAACTCCTCATGGTTAACATCTCTAGCTGTAGTCCCTTTAACATTCGCTTTTTAAATACAGATTTTAACTAAACTCCATTTAAATACATTTAACATCTAACATCAACATTTTAATTAATGCAAAATTTAAAAAATTCTTAAAAACCAAACATTGAGTACATCACCTTCAGAATGCTTTATACGTTTTTAGCCATGGGCTTTAAATGTGATTTCTCATTTTATCTGCACTGTAGGGCCTGGCACAACGGAAACTTAAAGCCAAAAAATTACGTGAAGAAAGGGAAGAGGAAGAAAGAAAGCGACTTGATTTGGAAGAAGAACAGTTCCAAGCAGCAAAACGGAAGGAGGCTATTGATCATGCCAAAACCTACCTATACTATCAGAACGAAAGAGTGAAAGGGTTACATGTTTGTTGACAACTTATAACTTTTAAATTCAAATTGCACCGAATTTCTTTAAACACTTCTGAACATGCAAATTATTTCAAATGTTCTCTTGCAGAGTGCGCTTCTACTTGCTGAGGTCCTAAAAGAAAGAGATGCTCAAGTTGAATTTAAAAAGTTAAAGTCAGATGTTAACAAAAAGAAGGATGAAGAAAAGGAACATGAACATAAAGAAACCATTCTCAGAGAGCAAGAAAAGGCTCATCAGCATTATATGAATCAACAGGCACTACGCAGAGATCAGCTGGAACAGTAAGTAATAATTAATCAAAAGTAACCCCACTTTATTATTTACTTAAACTCTCTTCTCACAAATACATTCTGTAAGGTTTTTACAGAAACTTATTAATAATTTGATTCACAAATGTGACACTTTGAAAGAAAAATCCAGAGTGCCACAAAAGACCTTGCATGAAAGGGAAAAGCTGTGATACGCAGTGTCTTTTATTTGCCAACAGTCTGCATGTAAAATCGCCTCTGGTAGGCATCAATAGGTTTTAATCAAACCATTATTCAAAAGTTGTTACTGAAAGTGTACTTTAGCTCAGTTTTGGTCCCAGAAAAGGAAAAGGTTAAACCAGATTTTCCATTTGCCCGTAACTAGATTCCAGAGAACGCAACAGGAGAACGCATCACTGCCACCTCCATTCTTCCTCTCAGCTCTTACAGAATCCCTATGGAGGGGTGTCCAGTGGTATTCATAGGACTGGCCCTGGTGGTCTGGCAGAAGGAATCAAATTTCCTGAGGCAGAGGAAGGGTTCAAAGTCTGGTCTCACATATTCCAGGTCCAACACATAAATCCTTGCAGAACTTAGTATAGAACACTACCAGTTTAAGCTGTTGCTTGCATGACCAGAAGGAGAAGCGTAGATACGGTAGGACTTACTGGGGAAATCTTGTTCACTGAGAATGGTGCAGAGATAGGCCAGAACATTAAGAATGCAGTGGTGCTAATGGGTCATCCAGATAAAACTTGTTACCACTGGACCGCAAGCTGTGAGCATACCATACCTGATTTCTGGTCAAAGGATTGAGGGCTACCATTACAAACAATGATGCTATTTTTCACCTCTGATATTCCACCCACCTTCAATTCAAAGTACCACATCCTTCAGTGCAAGGTACCTATGGTTACGCAGAATCTCTATCTGTTTGTTGTTTCATGCAGTCCCTAGCTCATTTATTCAACTCCTTTTTCTGATTCAGAATAAAGGAGCGCAAACATCAAGCAGATCTGGCCAAGCTAGAAGACAAAAGAGAAGGAGAACAAATACAGAGATTGAACCAACTGTACCAATTGGAAATTCAGAGAAGAATGGAAAAGGAACAGGAGGAAAAAGCTGAACGCCAGAGGCTGTATCACGTAAGTAACGGGAAAGCAGACAGTTCAAAATGCTTGTTTCACCTTGGCTGCCTGGAGTGAAACAATAGCATTCATACATCTAAATGGGCCCACTGGCAACACGTTTGCTGACAGCTTCAGTAGCCTTGGATCATATGCCTACCCTGCCAGATGCAGGCCCTGTCTTTCCTCTGTGCTTTTGAGAAAGGCCTCTTGGAGGCAGGTCCCTCCTCTTGTCTGAAGGGACATTGGCACCTGATGCTTTGACTGGCCTATGATTAAAAAGTCTGCTATTGACATTAAGGAATATTCTCCTTGATTTGAGAACTGGATTTAAGTTCCACATACCTGCTGGTTTAAGCCTATTTTTCTTTGTTAGGAACAGGGAACAGCCCGAGTCTGAACATAACAGTATCTTTTTAACTTGTCTTTCCCTTTATGATTGGAGAGGTTTAGAAATTTAGTCAAGACGTACTGCCTTCTCTCTTCACCTTTAAACGCATCTTGCTAAATACAAGCCTCAGAACAGTTCTGGCCAGCATACAAAAGAAGGGGTTTTTTACATAAAATTACAGAAAACTCTTCTTCAGCTACGATTTGGATTAAGCTCTCAGGCTGGGATAGTTTTGGATGAAGTGGGCCAGGAGCAGCATAGTCTGTGCATGTGTTGCTGGTGGCTGCACAGTCCCATTCCTCTCAACGTCCCCCTCTCCCACATGTGTGAATGGGATCAGGGGATAATGCTCACTGCATTGCACAGCAATTTGTTTGTGTAATGGGCTGGAGAAGCAGCTGTTCGATGCTCAGTTCGCCTTCTCCTTCCTCATATCTACTGTCTCCTCTTCATGCATGTTTGAACAGGGAGGCAGAAATAAGTGGAAGTACTGAGAACCCCTTTCCTCTCTTCTCTCTTTGAAAGAAACACAAAGAGAGAGAATAGGGAGTGATTTTTTTAAGTTGCTACCCCAGGCCAAGATTTTCTAGACTTCATCCGTTATATCAGGACCATTTTGCCTGTGCAGGAGCATGTCAATGACCAGAAAGCGATCAAAGCAGTAGAGGAACAAAAACAAATGGAAGAAGATGATCGGATTAAAGCTCATTTTAAAGCAAAGGAAACTATTGCCAAGCTGATAAAAGAGAAAGAAGCTGAAATGCGTAGGTAGGTACAACGCTAAATTGTAAATAAACTAAAAATTATACTGTACATATTCAAATCTTTCAGACTGATGATGTAATACAAACCACAGTTATTCTAGAAATTAAATTCTACTCATAGGGAGAGTAGTTAATGAAAAAAGGAAATTCTTTCACAGGTTCCTTAGTAATAGCTGTGTGTGTGAGCAATCTCTCCACCCTTCAAAGTACAAAGACTTACGGAAGTGCAAAGCTCAACACCAGTGTTCTGGGAACAGCGATTTTCCATATGGCCTGCCAAGCCTCCGCCTCCTCAACAACTAAAGACAATTAAAATCCTTGACAAAAGTATTTTTGGGCATCAGCTATATTTGCCTGAGTCAGACCAAGAAAAATAATCCGAGTTCTTAACTAGGCACCTACATTAATTAATTTACATTGGGTAATTATTAAGGGAAGATGGTTTACCAATTTAACAGTGAGGGTACAGCATGAAGATACCATTGAGCCAATCTAAGAGCTCCCATCTCTTCCTACTTCTGGCCAATACTCCCAACATTTCTCTCCTCATGGCAAGATGCTAAGCAGACTCCTCCCCAAGTGATCCAGGTCATTATTGCAACAGAAAGCTAGTGTTACAAGAATACAGGGAACATTTAAAAACAAACAAACAAAAAACAAACAAAAGAACCCAAAACCAAAACAACAAAAAAACCCAGGAGGAAAACAAGGAGATCAAGGAGGTGGGTGGGTGGGTGAGCAGGCCTGTGTGGCAAGACGAGGGAAGACTGGAAGCAGGATTGCTGAGTTTGGTAGAAGTAATGCTTCAGGTAGACCCAGGTGTGTACCCTGGTATGTTATGGTACCTCATGTTCTTCTGCAGGCTAACACAGGAACATCAGAACAAAATCGTTAGCCAATTAGCTGTACAAATGAATGAGGCATTAAAGAGGGAAGATGATCGTCTTGCTAGAGACATTAAAAAAAAAGAAGCTGAACAAGAAAAAAAACGCAGAGAGAAAGAGGCAAAAGAAAAGGCAGCCCTTGAATCGATTGCTGAACACAGAGCCACTGTGGTAAGAAACCTAGCCTGTTCTTAGTCCCAGATCCTGGCCCAGATCACAGCCAGTGGCCCTGGTGCCATGCATCAGCATGCTTCATCAGGTCCGCTGACATCTCTCGTGGGGTCCTCTCTCCCTCTCCCACTTCTCTGTTGGGCACACATCTGCCAGGGCTGCTGAAAACCCTGGACTTGGACACTAGCCAGCCACAATGACTGTGCTTATCAGAACAGTGATACAGGGCTGCTTCTGCTGAAAGATACGACTTCCAACTTAGCAGGCTAGCTCCTTGGTTAACTTTTTTGTGTATTTTGTAAAATACAGATGAAGATGAAAGTGGAAAAGGAGAGAGAGGAAAAAGCAGAGGGTAAAAAAGAACTTCATGCGTTAATGGAAAAGAACCGCATCTACTTGGAAATGGAAAAAGCCAAGAAACAAAGACAACGTGACGCAAACATGGAAGTACAGAAAATTCAGATCCAGCAAATGGTAAATAGAAGCGCTGTACCCTGTCAGCCCCTTCAGAAAGAAGCACGCATCTAGACCAACAGCACTAGCTCCTGCCTGAGAGGAAGAGAGAGGAAGCTTGCTGTGTTTTGTTTGGGGGTTTTTGTTTGTTGTTTTTTTTAAATCAGGTATGCTCCACATGTACTGGTGTTGGGGACCAGCCTCCTCTCAGAGCAGTGCTGCGAGTCAAGGCTGGTTTCCAAGGAGAGGTCACATCCTGCCCTGTGCCATTATGTACTACTGCCGCCCTCTTGTATCTTCTGGGCAGATCACCAACAGCAGCAGCTGATGCTGATGTTCAC
Source organism: Burhinus oedicnemus (assembly GCA_008921705.1). NCBI lineage: Eukaryota > Metazoa > Chordata > Aves > Charadriiformes > Burhinidae > Burhinus > Burhinus oedicnemus. The sequence goes on from VFFE01007669.1 coordinate 5,048,070, forward strand.
TGAGCTATTTAATGTACCCTTCTTGTGGGGGGTACGGCAGAGCAGAGAAGTGGGGAGGGATGATATTTGCCAAGTATCAACAAACATCATCACAGATCTCCTGTAAGCTTTTACCCTCCCTAAGTTTTAAGGGATAGTTATGTTGTAAAAGAAACACTAAGCCTTGCTATTCCCTTTTCTTCATCAGGCTGAAAAGCAGGCAAAAAACCAGCAGGAAAAGCAAGCCGACTTGGACTACGATGCTCAGAGAGAGATGATTGCACTTTGTAATGAGCGTGAATTTCAGAGCTATGCAAAGCAAGTAATTGAATCAGAGTCCAAGGCTACACATCATCTTTATCCTCTTCTCAAAGCATCCAAAAATGGAAGAGGACTTGGACATGGGCCATTTTCCAGAGGAAGAAAAGGAATAAATACTAGTTCTCAAGCTCAGGATGATACTGGGACCCAGTATGCACAGAATGATGCTGGGGCCTGTACTACTGCTCAAGAAGTTAAAAACATTAAATAATATTGAGACTATACAGCAAGGAAAGGCAGAAGCAGTTTTCATGTGATCAAATAAAATATAATTTTTAAACCTTATGGGCAGAGTTAAACTGTAAGTGATCTACTCCATATATGCTATGAATCTAGAAGTCCATTTGAAAAAAAAAAAAAATTGCCAGAGAACTGGTTATATTCTCAAAAAATCCCCAGCTTGTATTTCATGAAAGTTACTTCATTAAACTTGAGACAGAAATGCATGATATGTAATTGACCATCACTGTAACCCATTCCATCCAAAAGCTCACTATTACTGTTATGTTTTTATTATTCTAAAAATTCACTGTCCCAGATTTTTCAGGCCTAGGATACGAATTCCCAGTGCAAAAGGTCGCATTTTTCACTAGCCCACTTCCAGTTAAGTATTCCCCATAATAGAAAAAACCAAAACAGCTTTACAGAATCTACAGGGGAAGAAAAAACGATCTAATACATGTGAAATTTAGAATAGTTATGGTGCTGCAGTTTTTATAGCATTTTGCAACTACCTCCAAAAAACAAATGTCATGCTATAAATTAGTTATAATAAATGAAAATACAAATATTATTTGATCACAGCCCTTAAAAGGTCACCTAGGAGGCAAACAGTTCCCAATATAGCTGTAAATAGCTACTAGAAAAAAAGCATGGCAACAAGAACAACATAGTTAGACTGTTCTTTCAAAAAGGATAACAATGATTCAATCTGCGGTAAATAATCTGGATCTAAAATTGTTTCTCAGATTCTTCAGCTGACTTACTCTCCAACACCAAAGTCACACACACATCTCACTCCTTAAGCTTAGTTTCTTTGCTGAAATTTTACCATCGTGTTCCTGCATCGGACAGAGTTAGGGTTTCCTATAATGACTTCCTCCACGAGTATCCGGGGTCTAAACAGGATATCCCCCTGTTCTGCCATCCACTGAAAACAAAGTCCAAGAAACTTGAAGCTTTGCTTTGTTGCACACAACCTTCTCTTCCAGCCCCCCAGCTGCCCGTCTCTGTTGGCCAAACTAGAAAATTACGTAAGTTCTAAAAAAAAAAAAATTAAGAGCATTTTATACAGAGGATGCTTGACAATATTTTAGTTTGGAAAATGGGTCTTTTGCATGCCTTCAAGTTTCTAAGCCTGGCTTCTGACAGCAACAGGCTTTGAAGAAAGCACAGGACTTTGCGCAAGGTGGGAGGCTGCCCGAGAGACGAGGTCCCTCCTGCAAGCTAAGGGCCAAGCAGAGCTGGCTTTACCTCCCCTGCAGTGCACAACAGCTGGATGCGAGATGGATGTACTCCTTCCCGACTGCAGCAGCCACCTCCTCGAGGAGTCTCTTCCCGGCAGGGCAAGGGAGCAACTTCTGGAAGAAGGGGGAAGGACCGACCGAGGAGCTCCCTAGGGCAGCCAAGGGCCTTCCTCCGGGAAAACTGCGCCCAGGGGCCACCCTTTAAGGTCAGGTCATGGAAAAGGCGAGTTCCCAACAACCCCAGCGGCAGGCAGGCCTGGCGGGATGAAGATTACGTGTGAGGGGCGGCAGCCCACAGAGCCGGGCCCAGCCAAAAACCCACGGCGCCGGCCGCGCAGAGCAGAAGCCAAACAGCGGGAAGAAAAGCTCGGAGCAGAAAGACTGAGGCAGAAGAGGGGGGTGTGTGTGTATGGGGGGGTGGGTGTTAGCGTGTGTGTGTTAGTGTGTGTGTTACAGCCTCTTACAGGCTCGCTACAGGGCAACGGGTATTCCCCGAACCAGCTGCGGAGGAGGGCGGCTCCCGCAGGCCTGCGCCCGGGCTCGGCGGGGCCGGGGCCTCCGCGGTGAACTCTGCCGCCCGACTCGGGCCGGGCCACGGAAAGGAGGGGGAGGGGAGGGAAGGGGAGGGAGGCGCCTCAGCCGCCGGGCCAGGCCGAGCCTCTCTGCCTGAAGGTGCGGGCGGTGCCCGCCGGCAGCTCCCGGCGGCGGGGCGGGGCGGGGTTGGGCGGAGCGCCGTGCCGTGCCGTGCCGCTATAACATCCGCGGCACAGCACCCGCCTTTGTCCCTGTTGTTGTTCGCTCCTCAGGTAAAGTCGTTCTCCCCGCTGACACTGCTTGCCGCGGCCGCCCTTGTTCCCCCTCCGGGGGCGGAAGAGCGAGCCCCGACTTGCCGGGACGGCCGGGCCCTCCCCTTCCGTAAGGATCCGTCTTTTTCTCTCGGCAGACGTTGCCGCTTCCCGGAGAGGCAAGCGCTGGGCGCAGAGCCGGCCCGCGGCGGAGAAGGGCCGACGATGGACCGCGAGGGGCCGGACGCAGCCCGCCGGGAGGCAGAGCTGGAGCGCGGCCGCTACTTGGCCCGCCGGGCCGTGGCCCAGGAGCAGCTGGCGCAGTGAGTCCGGCGGGGCCCGTCCGGCGGCGGGGCCATCGGGAGGGGAATGGGGTTTGGGGTAAAAACAAAAAAAAACAAAAAAAAATTCTTCCCGTGGCCAGCTCCGGGCTGCCGGGACCCGCCTGCACCGCTGGCGGGGCTGTGGGCAGGCAGGGCAAGAGTGGGGCTTATTTGGGGCTGAGACCGCTCCGGGCGAGCAGGCTCCGCCCGGGCCGCCGCGGCGGGGGGGGGTGCGCCTGGGGCTGCGTGACTCGCTTCTTTTACACCCTTGTTTCTGATTGCCCCGCGCTCCGTGGTCAGGCTGAAAACCTGTCACCTCTCCTCACCCTCTGTTTCCTCCGTGACTGTTCTCCAGCTTCAGAAACGTCTCTTGTTGCCAATGGCTATGTCTAGCCTAATGAATTAAACAAGACGGTCTATATTGTGGTATTGAGAGTAAGTGGTTTGTCTCCCTAAGGCAAAAACTCTTTATTATTGCTGCTTCCCCCCAGCCCAGAATTGTCTAGCACAGACTGATGACCACGGCTTGCACAGTGCTGTGGCACTGCTTGGAAGGCAGTGGGGTGGGCTAACAATTAAACAGCCTAATCAAATTCAGTCTAATATTTGAGTCCATATGCTTGTCATGTTTGCTTTTGCTAGCATAGGCTTAACCAGCACCCTTGCACTAGGACTAAACTTTAGACAAAGGATTTGCAGCTACCTTTTAAAAACTGTGATTCTGTTTTTGACCTCTGACATTCTACTTTCACTTCAAAGTATCAATTTTTTTACTGTTAAAGTACCTGTAGATGTGCAGAATCTCTATCTGTTCGTTGTTTCATGCAGTCCCTAGCTCATTTATTCAACTCCTTTTTCTGATTCAGAATAAAGGAGCACAAGCATCAAGCAGATCTGGCCAAGCTAGAAGACAAAAGAGAAGGAGAACAAATACAGAGATTGAACCAACTGTACCAATTGGAAATTCAGAGAGGAAAAGAAAAGGAACAGGAGGAAAAAGCTGAACGCCAGAGGCTGTATCATGTAAGTAACAGGAAAGCAGACGGTTCAAAATGCTTGTTTCACCTTGGCTGCCTGGAGTGAAGCGGTTGCATTAGGCCCACGAATAAACGGGCCTACTGGCAACAGGAGGTTTGCTGACAGCTTCAGTAGCATTGGATCATATGCCTACCCTGCCAGATGCAGGCCCTGTCTTTCCTCTGTGCTTTTGAGAAAGGTCTCTTGGAAGTTGTAATGTGGCACCTGAGCTTTGACTGGTCTATGATGGAAAAGTTTGCTATAGGCAGCAAGGAGATTGTTGTTGACTTGGGAAATGGATTTAAGTTCCATGTACCTACTCTGTTTTAAGCCCATTTTCTGTTGTTAGGAAGAGGGAATAGCCTAAGTCTGAACATGACAGTATCTTTCTAACTTGACTTTCCCTTTGTGATTGGAGATGCTTAGAAGATTAGTCAGTACCTGCTTACCAGACTTACTGTTTCCCTCCCCATGCCTGCTTGAGCAGGGAGACTGAAGTGGAGGTACTGTGATGATTCACTGGCATATGAGAGAGTAAGAGCAGAGAATTCCCACTGAAACTTTACTTGCTTCCCCCCCCATCTCCTTCTCATCTCAGTTACACAAATCTTACCCCATTTGCCCCCAACCTTGTCTATGCAATAAAAGCTATATATACAGTTAGAACTGCTGCTTCTGCATGATTACATGCTTTGTGCCTTACGTTTTTATGGTTCTCACTGTTTGAGCCCTTCAGAGTCTGTGCTGTGTGGAGGATACACAGGATGGGAGCAGTACAGTTGGAGCCAGTGGGGAAGTAGAGGAAAGAATATAACTTAAAGATACCGTGCTTAGTGCTGCAACCACATACTAATTTTACTTTTGTGGTAGTTTGTGGTAAGTAGGTCATAAGAATTCTTTTCTGTGTCTGGGTTTCTGTCTTCTATAGCTTCTCCATTGATACAACCAAAGAACTCTTATTATAAGCTAGGCCTGAAGTCTTTGCTGGATTTTTTTTTTCCAGTTCATATTTCCAAAAATCTCATTCTACATAAAAATAAAAGTACTTTTCCGTTTAAACAGGAATATGTAGCTGAGCAGAAAGTAATTAAAGCTGAAGAGAAACAAAAAGAGGATGAAGATGATGATCGGATTAAAGCTTATATTAAAGGAAAAGAAATGATGGCTGATCTGACAAGAGAAAAAGATGCCAAGACTAATAGGTGGGTCTAGGGCTGCGGTTTTCAGCATGAAGATTCAAACTTGCAATTTAATTTTGTGACAAATGTTACTCTGAATTTTTACATCAGCAAAATCAGTTCTTTGTGATGCAAGCAATTTTTCTGTAATTAAAACTTGAAAAAGTAGTAGAAAGTCCAGAAGAAATGCCTGTGAGTTCCAGTATTAATTGGTGCTGTTGGGGGTGAAAGTGGGATTGCTGGCTTTGTTAGGAGCAGTGCCTCAGGTAATCTGAGCGGATATCCTGGTATGTTATGGTAGCTCATGTTCTCCTGCAGGCTAATGCAGGAGCATAAGGACAAAGCTTTTGAAAAACTAACTGCACAGATGAATGAGGCATGTAAGATTGAAGATGATCGTCTTGCTAGAGGAGCTGCAGAGGTAGAAGATGAATACCAAATGAAAAACAAAGAGAAAGAAGCAAAAAAAAAGGCTGCCATTGAATCTGTTGCTGAACACAGAGCCACTGTGGTAAGAAACCTAACCTGTTCTTATTCCCCTTTCTGAGATGTACTTCTGAATACCTTTTAGAAACACCATAGATTCTAGCACAGCCGTCTTGAGATGTACATGCAAGTTGTCACTTAGCAGCTGCCTCTCATATTTACCATCTGTAGTTTCAGAATTAACTTATTAAGAAAGGTGCACGTGGTACATGTGATGATCCTGTCTCAAAAAATTAGAGTTGGAAGGCTCTATAGTTGTTGGTAATTAGTGCAAACATTTTCCAGGCTCTGCACTGCTTACTCTAGCTGAGGAGCCTGGCCCAGATCACAGCCCATGGCTCTGGTGCCATGCATCAGCATGCTTCATCAGGTCTGCTGACATCTTTCCTGGGGTCCTCTCTCCCTCTCCCACTTCTCTGTTGGGCGCACATCTGCCAGGGCTGCTGGACTTGGACACTGACCAGCCACAATGACTGTGCTTATCAGAACAGTGATACAGGGCTGCTTTTGCCAAAAGATACAACTTCCAACTTAGCAGGCTAGCTCCTTGGTTAACTTTTTTGTGTATTTTGTAAAATACAGATGAAGATGAAAGTGGAAAAGGAGAGAGAAGAAAAAGCAGAGGATGAGAAGGATCGTAATCAGTGGATGACAGCAGATCGTATCTACTTGGAAATGGAAAAAGCCAAGAAACAAAGACAACGTGACACAAACATGGAAGTACAGAAAATTCAGATCCAGCAAATGGTAAATAGAAGCACTGTACCCTGTCAGCTCCTTCAGAAAGAAGCACGCATCTCAGACCCAGAGTACTAGATCTCCTGGGTGGGAGAGAGAGAGAGGAAGCTTGCTGTGGGTGCGATGTGTGCATTTTGTTTGTTTTTTTACCTGTGATCACTGCAGGTGCTGATGTTGGGGACCAGCCTTCTCTCACAGCAGTGAAACAGAAGCCTCTTCCAGGCTGATTTGGCCCATGCTGGTCGAGCAGGATTACCTGGGAGGGCTGGTAATAAGAAAAAGGTCAACAGTGGCAGATCACATCCTGTCCTGTGTCATTATACCATTTTTTTCAACCATGCCACTACTGCTCTCTTGTATCTTCTGGGCAGGTCACCAAAGAGCAGCAGCTGATGCTGATACTGACTTAGCTATTCAGTGTTCCCTTTTTGTGGGGGGATATGGCAGCGGAGAGAAGTGGGAAGGGATGATGTTCGTCAAGTATCAACTAAGTATCAGCTAACATCCCTTTTCTTCATCAGGCTGAAAAGCAGGCAAAAAAACAGCAGGAAAAGCAAGCAGATTTGGACTATGATGCTCACAGAGAAGCTGCTTTTCATAAGGATCAAGCATTTTGGTGATGAAGACAGTGAGTAACTGAATCAGTGCCATTACTGGATATATTTTTCTATTCTCCTCTCCAAGCATCCAAGCAAAGGAACAAGGTGTGGGCTTCCTAACCAGGACAACTGCAAAAGCAAGAGTGGCAGTGTATACGTGTGCAGTATTCAAAAAAATTGGGGGGAGGCAGGGAAGGATGGTTGATGTAACAACATCCATGTTCATCCTGCCAGATGTACACGAGCCCCCAGCTTGCTCAGGGACTGAGCAAACACTTGGCATTGTGTAGGAGTGTTACAGCTTGCGTGCCCCTCAAAGCCCTGCCTGAGGGCAGGGCCAAGAACTCTCCTCAGAGCCAGCACAGACCCAGGTATTGTCTTGATTGGTCAGTCCTGCTGTGGTCTGGGCTGCTGCACAGTTTTTGGACAGCAGGATATGGCTGGGTGGAGCTGACTCCCTGTACCCATGTCAGTTAGCATGACCCATAAGGGGCTCAGTTGTGGGGTGAGGAAGTTGCTGCTGAGAACTTGACACCCATGATGCATGCATTTCGGAGTTTTTGCCCAGAGTAGCTCCAGCCCGGTGTCAGGGCTGAATGCCCATCACTGGTTGGAGCACAACTTCCTCTTTGAGTTTCATCCAAGAGCGTCCAGTTTGTGATCGCCCTGTAATGTGAACCAAAGCACAGTAAGTAGGAACAATCAAGAGACTTGTTTCAAAAAGTCATTTCTGACGTAAACTAAAATGCTAACGTTGCTGCACTATCAACTAAAAGTCACACAGAGTTCTCTCCAATTATCTTGGAGTAATTGATTTTGGAAATGATATATTTAAAAAAAAAATAGAGACATGGCAATTAACTTGTGAAATTGTTTCTAAATATGTTTTTTCTTAGTTCACTAATGAAAAATTTATTTCCATTCTCTCTGAGCCAGTGCTCCTATTACTACTTGAAGCTTTTTTCAGCAAGCAGAAAGAATGGAAACTTTCAATAAAAGCCTTTTGATTGCAGAAGCTGGAGCCTTGAGAAGAAGCATTGATTACAGTAGAAGTGGTGTTGAAATCTGCAGAGCTTGACAGTGCTCCACATGCATCCCTAAGTGCATATTTGCACATGCTCGCTACCATGCAATTGGTGAGTTGAATGGGATTTAGTCTACCTCCACAGCAGCAAGAAGCAAGGTGGATTGCAGCCTCATTTCCTACTCAACTTCAAGAAACACCCTGTTCTGCAGATTGTGTATATCTGCAGTTGAAGTCTACAGCCTGCTTCCATGGGGCTTATACACCTTTTACTTTGAACATCTACAGAAATATCAAACTCAAGTACCAGAAAACAACTCTTCCTTTCAGTACACCTAGAGTGAAGTAGGAATCCAGTGTAATTTTAAAGCACACTGGCTAAATATGGATTTAATTACTCAAATTCAGCATGAAAAAAATCCAGCATGAATCATGATGTCACTTGATTCCATTGACTTTGAGATGCACGTTTTGTGTGCTTGCTTTAAATGACTAACTCTAGTTAGTAATCCTCTATAAAACTAGGCAAAAAAACCCTGTAGTGTTTTAAGACCATAAAGAAATACTTGAGGTTCTACAACTTTCAGTGACAAAGCATTTTGGTAACATGTCATTGTCTTTTACAGTTGTCTTACATGAAAGGCAAGAATGGAAAGCTGCTTGCAGGAATAATACAGAAGACTAAAACCAGTTTGATGTTTGCAATATGTTGAAGAAAACAGGAAAGAAGACAGGGAATAGGCTAAGAGAACAGCTCTGTGTGCAAGTAGAAGCAGGTGAAAGCTATTGAACAGACTGAGATGAGAAATAAACAGAGAAAGCTGGGCTCATTCAGTCTGGCAATGAGGAGACTAAGGAGTGGTCTAATTACAGCCTACAGCTGCTTGAAGGGTAGTTACAAACACGGCAGAGCCAAACTCTTCTCAGCACAGTCAGGTGCTTGATATAACAAGCTGTGACATGGGACATCAGACTGAGTAGTCAGGAAAACCTGCTTCCCCAGGGGCACAGTGTAATGGCACTGGATCAGAATGGTCAGAGGTGGTGGAGTCGCCACCTGTGAAGGCTTTAAAGATGTCTTGTGTAAGGCAGGAGTTTGGCCTAGCTGACCACCAGAGGTTCTTTTCAGCTACTGTTTAAAGATGGCAACAGAATACAGGGAGATCAGCTGTAGCTGATAAGAAAGGAAATTGCTGACCTGGAAGAGGTACCTCTAATCTAATGCCTAGCATCAGTACGTGTATTAGTTATTAGCTGAAGTTTTAATTAATAGCTAGCAAATCAGAATATGCTTTGAGAAATAACTTGGCTAGTAAACTTTAGTTACTGTTTTTGCTCAACAAAGTACCCTCTCACATGGTCTGCTGCTTCAGGAGGTTGTAGCAGATGAGAAACATAATAGGTATTGGCCTTACAGGAAGGCCAAGACCTTAGAAATGTAAGGCAACCTTCAGACTGAAACGGAGACCTTAAATCAAACTGCATTTTTTTTCCATACCTGTCACCGAACTCTGGAAGTAGAGCAGCAACTTAGATTTGAATGTTTTGGCCTCCAGGGTCTAACACGGTATTCTCCCAACAGTAACACAACTGGTACGTGTGTTGCTATAGTACCCATGTAAGAAAATACTGTTGTCATGGATCTACTACAACTCCTACATAGGAAATGGAAGAGAGAAGCTTTCTAAGATGCCTCATATCCCAGGGAAATTTGAGTTAACTCACTGCAGCTCTTCACTGTTAGGCAGTGTTCCAGGTTGGAGTTACTAGTTCTGTTTTGCTACTACTCGGCTCTGAGGAGGTTTGAAGAGGACACCTACCTGGAAACAAACTACCTGTGAACAGAAGAGTTGGCACCATGGGACTATTAAGGATGGACATTTTTGTATCCCAGTACAGACTGGCTGTATGTTCCTGAAAAAGAAAAGAAAAAAGTTCTTTCAAAGCTCACCTGTTGGGTTAGGTCAAATAATCTGTTCTGTTTCAATAGCTAAATTCTTTCAGGTGCCTGTTATTAACTTAAGCCTTTCTGGTATCTCTTGAATGGAAGAGTGCTGTAACTAGTTTGTAATTTTCCTCCTTGTTCTGGCAGTGCATCTTTGTCTCTGACGCTGAATCTTCCTTCTTGTTCTGGCAGTGCATGTTTGAGAGAAGGAAAATTCATGACTTGAAATAGCTCTCAAAAAACGCCCTTATGTCTGAAGGCTAAGATGTAGGAGGGAGTTGAAGCGAAGGGCAGAGGTGTGACAAGACTGTATGAGATGTCTTCTTTGGAATTATCTTCAGTTAATTAATTTCTGTTTAAAATAAACGAAGTTGTACTATAGGCTTTGTTAAACTTGTAATGCATGTAGTCATTCCCTTTACACTCCTGCACTTCCATCCCTACAATCTAAGCTTCTTTTTGCTTTGGTGTGTCATGGCCTTTGGCATTAAGAACTAGATATCTAAGTGGCTACGTAAATGATTGAAACCTGCTTTCTAATCTGTTAAACCATTCTCTTGAAAGCCATCTTAAAAGCATAGTTGTTCATAGCTGGTTGATTCTGTCTTGCATAAACCAGCATGGCACTTTCTCTTTCTGTGGGTTTCTTCATCTCCAATACATTATCTAGAGAAATGCACAATTCTGTTAGGTGCTGAAGGGCTTGAACATCAGAACTGCAGGTCCAATAAAATTCAACGTTGCATCTCTGTTAACATAATAGTAATCACCCGTGCCCCCTCAAATGAGTAGCACGTGTCTGACTCCTTTACTATGTAAAGGAAAAACAGGCAAAGGTTAGAAAGCAGCAACATGTACTGGAAGAAGCAAGCAATAGCTACTGAGTGGACCAGAGACAGGATCAAAGGCGTGAGACTGATAAGATCTGGGAAATACAAATCCAGCAACTGGTACAGTGGCATAGTGGACAAGGGAGAAATTGGGCTATCTTTGGTAAAGCTTAGTATTACCTTACTGCTATAGGACAAGTATTTCTACATTAGTTTCAGTTACAACCTCTCAATGCATATACAAGTAATTGTACAGTAGTTAGTTATTATACAGTAAGACTTAAACTCTGTTTCTTTCTTCTTCAGAAATACGTCTGACAACTGCAGAAGTATCTACTAAGGACTAAGAAGCTAGCCACTGTGTCCTTACAAGTTATATGTGCCTGCAAAACTTAGCGGTGCCCAACAGCTGAAGCTAACGCTGGAGCAAGTTAGAAGGCATGCTGTTTGCCAGAACCTGCCTCTGCTCAGCTTCAGCTCGAGAAACAAGCACTGTAGCTACAGCCATAGCTTGCAACTGTACCTGTAACTACTCTAGTTTATTGTGAAACAAAGCAGTCGATTAACTTCCTAGAAAGTCTTGAGGCAACAACCAAAGGTAAACTATCAATTAATCCGTACTGTAATCCTCAAGTATTGCTGGGCCTCCAGGCTTAATTAAAACCTTTTGTTTTGGCTTAAAAAAAATTTCTTACTGAGCAAATAATAAAATTGAATAAGCTGTTTAAAAATATCTGTCTGTAACGATGTTGAGTGTGCCTCTTATTTGTGATGGTTTTCTACTTACTTTACTTTGGAGAATGCAGTGGAAGATAGGAATACTGTCTAAAGTTGCGGCACTGGCTGAGTCTTTAATCCTTCATGGGAAAGAGATGTCTGCAGCAAGACTGCGTGTTATCTAGCACTCAGGCTTCTGTAGGAAACGGGAAAAGCACTTTCCTGCTTTCTCCTAAGCACTCTGCTGCCAGCACAGCCAGGTTGCTAGGCTGGGATACTGGCATAGGTGACTTTTTGATCAAAACTTGTTCTTTCACTCAATTCTAAACTGCGTGTAAGCTGTCCTACCACTATGTTGAAATTCACATCATCAAACAGGCAGTTCTTCTGTAATTAGTGAAAACTACTCTGCTTCACACACACACACACACACACACAGAAACCCCTCCTGTATTTATGTAAGTACAAGATCAAAGTTTGCAACTAGCAAAAAAAATTAGTGATAAAACACTAGATCAGCTTCATTACATAGCTGGCGTTTTTATGTATGTTACAATATATTCACAACAGTGACTAGACAGTCATCTGCCATTCTGTGGTAGAAAGCTCTAATTCCGTCTGTAACTCAATACTATCATTCAATTTAGCATGGAATAAAAATCTGACTATTCACATCTTCAGTAAAAATGTATAGATCTTTTTAACTGAAGAGGTAGTGTCCTGACATCAAATCACCATCCCTTGTAAATCTATACAAACAGTACCACCACTTTAAATGGCTGGGGATTTGACACTCACAAGCATTTACGCAGGTTGCATTGTATGACTTGGAAGTGAATCTAAATACAGAAGATGCTAAGTAATCCTGCAAGAAGCACGCATGGCAGACATATGGAATACACTAACAAATATGCAAAAAAGCATTTATTTCTGAGAAGTACTTTAATACACAAGTTGTACATTACATATCAAGAACTCATTCTCCCAGCTGACAACTGGATCATCTGTCCTGTTGGGAACTATAAATTACAGAACGTCCAAAAGACTGAGGTTTCCAAATACTCTGCTAAATACTACATGCACAATACTGCCTGTATAATTAACCACAATTCTTTTAGCTGGTGAAGGAAACCAGTTATCTGCTAGTTCCTCTTGCCACTGCTCATAAATTAACAGGCCTAACTTTTTTCCAATCCTTCTAACCTTTCTTTTCATTAGCAGTTATGGCTAAAGCTGCACACTGACTGCTTTTTGTATACAGTTATAGGGGTATGTACAGGATATGTAGAAACGTCTAAGTTCCTGCCAAAAATAGCAAGTTTCTTTAAGTGCTTTGCATATTGCAAAATTTCAATTCAAAGTCAGCACTGCATATAGTTCAGTTTATTTAGTCCTTTTAATGTCAGTGTTACAGCTTTGATCAATACAAATACAAATTTTAAACCAATCATATACATATTTAGCAGTTTAAGATCTGTCCTCTGAACTACCTCATGTTAACTGCCCTATTAGTTTCTTTTGAACAATGACTTAATGAGTAAGGAAGGACACTAATTCTTTAATGAAATGTACCTTTACTTTTATGTAGTTTTACTATCTAAACTCAGTTTATTACTGCTATTCCTTTTGTGAAATTTCGTACTAAAATTAGAAAAATTATTTTGGTATGATAGCTTTTTTTTTTTTTTAAAAAAAGCGCAGATGAATATTACTTTTTGCTTTTACACAGCACAAGTTTTGTTAGAACAGTGTTCCTAACAACACAAATTATTCAAAGTTAAGAAATAATAATTCTACTCAAAGTACATATACAACAAAATGGAAAGCTAAAGTTCTATGCTAGGCAACTGCAGAATTGTACCAAATTCAAATTTTGCAAAATGCAGAGTTCACAGACTTTTTGATACGCATTTTCTTGAATAATTTAATTAAATACTGGATTAGCAAAAGAAGGAAAGTGCAAGTAATGGTTCTTGACATTTCTATCACATTGACTCTAGAAGTGTGAAGATTGATTTTGTCACTAGTATCCTCCAGGTTAAGTTGACCAAAGGAAAAAAAAAAAACAAAAACCAACCCCAAACTGCATGGCTGCTGCTAAACTACTACTGCCTTGTCTCACAAAGTGGTTCTTCAAGTACTGGAGAGAGCGAATATATAGATGATTTAAAAGAGAGGTCTTTGGTAAAGCATAGTATGTCTATCTCTACATTTTCTATTATAAGGGAAGTCCTAAAAGCACAGATACACATTTTTGTCAATCAGACAAGCAATGAGTCTACTATGCCCCTAGAAAGTGTGTCCAAAAATACTTTATTTGCTTCAGTAAATCAACAATAAATCAACAGTTCCAGGAAAGGAGGCTAAAGAACTGCTTTTATGTTTACATTAATCTAAAATCCAATTGCCAGACTGACACTATTACAAATTGGACATTGTTAGGGGATTACTGCAAGTTCTTCAGGGCATCTGACAAAGACCACTGCAAGAAAAGTCTGTAGTGTGGGGTTTCAAGTAGCAAGTGAGAAGTTTCAGGTTAAAATTTTGACAACCAGATAGAGCAAAGGGTTAAAATGTAACCATAGCCTTTTTTTTTTTTTTTTAATTTTCCTAAAAAAAACCCCCAAAACAACAGAACACCACACCCAAAACCAAAGCAACAAGTGAAACACTATGGCTATGTCAAAGAATTAGCAGACAGCAACACATCTTTTACAGGCAATAGTGTCTACACAACCTTACATTATATCCACCCACCCTCAGTAAGAATTCGTGCTTCTGAGCTGATGGCAGTACCCAGGAAATCCAACATCAAATAATGGTCCCTTTCTGATAAAGTCTGGAAAGCTACTGCTAATACTAAATTCAGCATTCCATGAATACACAGGCTATACGGTATTAGTAAAATGTCTGTATCTATTGTCAATACAACAGAGAATGCATGTCTAACTTTTGGAAATTATTTCAAGCCTGTACACACACTTAAACGTATGTTTACAAAGTTAGTCCAGTACTCCCTGCCTGCCCTCATTTTACCTTGAGTCTTCAGGTTCACATTCTCTGGAGTAAAGTCAGTTCTGGGGAACTGACAGAAAAAGCTGTCCTCTAAATATACTACATTTTTCCCCATTTGCAAGGAAGACCATAAGCATTGTTTTGATTACTGCTGGTATTGCTTTCAAATATGCTTGCAGTTCAGTTCTCCAAGCCAAAAGCCTGTCACACAGCTGCCAAACGTGGCACTGAGCTATGCTGTGACTACAGCACAAGGTGGTTACTGTGAAGCTGGGAACAGGAAAGCTCTGCCGTTGAGGGAAGAAACAGTTCCAAGGACAGCAAGAGCAGGAGTCAGTGCCTCACAAGGCAGCAAGAGCTCACTGGTGCTTGGGGACATCTTGCTGTCCATGAGACCGTGCTTCAGTCCCACTGAATTTTTCTAAGCATTCTCAATTTCCAGTCTGATAAAGCAAAGTACCAATCTGGCAAATCCCCCCCTCTTACAAGACTGCACTTGTTGTGCGTTTCAGTTTAAACAAAGTGATTGACACTAAAACAATTTACCGTCAAATACCATACAGGCACAGCATGCACTCATCAAGAGATAAAGTGTATCCCACATGTGCAATTAAAAGTAACCAACTTCTTACAAAGTACATTAAAAACAAGAAAATTAGTTTTGTGCCACCAACTCAGATGAATTTTAACATGCTATGAAAAAATTAGAGCTCATTTAATTTGTACAAATAATTTTCTGAACCATTACAAAGAAAAAAATCCATATGGAAGGGTATACAAGCGCATCTTTTGAAATAACTAGTTACACACAACTGCAAACTACAATTGGATATAATCTCCATTTTGAGAACTTACACTAAGGACTTTGTAACATTTTTTAACAATTCCTATGGATTGCCTTATTGCTGACTGCTTTCATTTCTCCCCATCTACAGCAGAGTCAATATAGTTGAGGGGGTTTTTGTTCGCAAGCTTACATGAGCTTCAGTGGTATTGGCAAGAATATTCTCAGTAGTGCAACCTTACTTCTTCAGCAATAGTTTGCTTGTGTCAGCTCCGTAAAAAATAGTAAAAGAACACTGCAAACAGTTTTTAAATGAAACTCTGAAGCACATGGCATGCATAGCACAGTATAAATGCACTGAAGAAGCCTTTGTCCAAGCTGCTATACAATTCTCTTAAGCCTAACTTCCTAGCTTTTTCTTACTAGCGTACCCCAAAATAGGATTACAACTTCTCCAAAGTCATACAGAGTTCAGAGTAGCTTCACACAGAACAGGTCGGCTGTACAGATCTTTGGTTCACTCCTATAAGCTCTCTTAAGTAACAGCTGTATCATCCACCCACATGTGGGCTTGCATAAAAGCATTTTTACACATTCTGTGTAATATGACCACTGCAATGTGAAATTCATACTAAAACATGGGGAAAAAAAGTTGATAGCCAAAGCAGCTCCACAGCAGCTCCACTAACTATTCTGCTGAAAAGTAACACTACATACTTCTAGTTTTCTTCCCTTAAAAAAGTTGCTTATGTTGTTCACAATCCTGTATTTTCTTTTGCTTTCAAGACATAACTGTTTTCCTTTAGCTAACAACTGTCTGGATCACAATGTTGAGCCAAGTTTCAGCAATTCTGCTCATCTGCTGTAGACACACACTGATTATAAAGTGTGTTATATAGCAAAAATGTTGACATAACAAAGACAGTAAGAACAAATTATGTCATACAGTCAAAGATCTGCCAAAAAAATCAACTATTAAAACATGGTTTCGCTTTGACACAGCTTTACCTTAATGCTTGTCACTTCTCTTCAGGAATTTCAAGGTTTGCCAGCCTTTGCAAAGTTCAAAGGACTGAAAGAAGCGTTGGGGTTTGCCCCAAATCTATCTTCCTCTCAGCCCACTACGTTGTTACTACGTAACAGCTGCTCTTTTGTGATCATACATATGTGAGCACTCCTGCAGCAACACATGCCAACCTGCTTCTCTTTCATATGAAGGTGTGGTGGTGAGAAAGAAACAGTGGGGGGTCCCAGAGGCAAGAGAGGAAAGCAGAAAAGGGAGGGAAGTGGTTTGAGGAAGACACACACATAGTAGAGAATGAGGAGGAAATCATAGTACAGTCTTTAGAATGAGGTGACGAAGGGAAGAAAGCAAATTTTTGTTTAAAAAAATTAAGAGCCTGTCTTAAAACATTACTTGAAATTCCGCTTCAACTACCCCAAAAAACAGTACTGGAGAACTGCAGTAGTCTTCTCATAGACTGCTAAGAAGCAGCAAGAGTGGAAAGGATTTCCTGGTTCCTTATTCTGACACCCACTGTGAATTCTGGTAATCTGTTTCATGTCTGTGCATCCATTAATTAGCAACTGAGGCAGAGTAGTCTGAAGCGTCCAACCTGAATCTTCTGCCGTAGACAAACATGAAAACATGGAACAGAAAAAGGAGGTTACAGGGAAAAATTTACACTGATAAGCACTTAAATTTTTTTTTTTTTTTTTTTAGGACCAAGAAATAACTCCCAAACACAGACGACTGCCTTACAGCATGAATTAATTCTACTGTTGGCAGTGACAGAAGTACAAACGGTGAAGATTTACTTAAATTACTTTGCTTTGTGATTACAACAAAAGCCCTGTAATTTTCCTCTACAATTTAATTTCCTTAGGATTTATACCTACTGAAATACAGATGTAGCAACACTGGACTGATGGACACCTTGCATCATTCTCCTAGTTCTAAGATGGCATGTAGTGTACTTGCAGCTATCTTCTTCACACATGAAACAAGCTTCTTCACAGGCAGCCATTGTTTGCACTAAACTAAATTCATCAGGTAAAAAATAAATGCAGCATAGAAGTTACCCTTCTAGCTGCCAACACACAAGGATACATAAACCAATGAAATATTTAAAATACAGCACACTGTATTACACATATAATTCGGTTTTCATTTCAAGTTTATTAAAACTTTAGCAGTACAAATGATCCAGGTTTTAGATTATCAAAAGACCAAACTGAAGTCCACATCTTAAAAAAAGGCGTTCCCCAAAACGTCTCTAAAACTTTGAGACAATGGAAACATTAAGTCCACAAACTCATCCGTGCCTGTCGTCATCTGTTCCAGGACTTGTTTCATGATCAGACTTTTTATCCTTACTAGGGGCATGATCTCTTTCCTGACTCTTTGATTTTTGGTTTATTTCCTTTTCTGCTGAGGATCTGGTCTTTTCCTTTTCTCTACTGCTGCGTGAATATGATTTTTTTGATTCTCTCTCTTTGCTACTTGTTCTCTTTTTTGAGTCTGGACTTCTATCCTGATCTCTACTAGACTTCTTATCTTTACTAGATTCAGGACTGCTACTTTCATGGCTTTTGGAACGCCTCTTCCTTTGGCTTTCAGTATCATTCCTCTTATATGAGCTTCTACTTTCTCTATTCGAATACCTCTCTCTGTTTCTGCTTTGACTTTCCTCCCTCTCCGAGCTCCTTGATTCTCTCCTCCTCCTATTTTCTCTTCCTCTGTATTTATCTGGTGTACCTCTCCTTTCTCTGCTTCTTGATCTTCCTCTTCTTCTTGTTTCTCTATCTCTATTCCTTGAATAGTCTTTACTTCTACTGCGATCTCTGTCTCTGCTTCTCGATCTTCCTCTCCTACCCCTATCTCGGCTTTTGCTTCGATCCCTTGTTCTACTGCTGGAACTATGTTTTCCTCTAGCATGCTCACGCTCTTTGCTTCTTGACTTACGTTTCTCCCTGTCTTTACTCTTCCTATGGTCTTGTTCGTTACTTCTTGAACCTGCCCTTTTACTTCTCTCCTTGCTCCTACTTCTTTCTTTATCTCTCCCCCTAGAATCATAGCGCTTTTCTTTTTCTCTACCCTTCTCATGGTCTCTGTCTTTGCTTCTTGATCTTACTCTCTTTTCATCATGTCTACTGTGCTTAGAGTCTCTCTCTTTACTTTTTGATTTCTCTCGGCTTTTACTATGGCTTCTAGATTTAGCTCTTCTCTTGGCCTTGCTTTTGTTATGCTTGTCATCTTTTTCTGAATTCCTTCTTGTCTCCCTGTCTTTACTGCTGGATTTGTGATCTTTTTTCTTCTCCTTTTCCCCTCTTCTGCTTGGACTTTCAGAAACTTGTCTGTGGTCTGATATTTTTCTCTCTTTTCCTCTTCCTGGGCTTTTTTGATTATCTTTCTTGTTTTCATTTATTTCACTCCTTGGAGAGAGAAAGATACAATTTTTAAAAATATTTTGAATCCCCTCCACTCCGAAAAAATAAGTCAAAAATAAGACAGCATTACAACTGAAACTTAAAATCACATTAGGTCATCTATATTAATAACTATGTATTTACAGTAGCATTATTAAAATCAGACACAGTTAAGGAATGGGATAACCAAGTCAGCACCCTGTTTTTTGGGAGTAACTGTAATTGAATATCTAAGATGACAGGTATTACTTTTAATATATAAAAAATTTTCAATGCATGTACTCTGGAAAGAAATATTCTTACTTGTCCCCTTTTATCCATCTTTCTCCACTAGATACTCTCATTCTTTGAGCTCTTTGCATTTCTTGCCTCCAATGTGGAGGAGTTTCACTGCGTCGGAATCGATCTCTTGACCTGGATCTGGAAGGTGTCCGATAACGCTTGAAGGGAAAAAGAAATATTGGGTATAAGTTTGAATTTCACATGCTGTGATAGCTAAGCAAGGTTTTTATCCCTGGCGGTTGATTCTACATAGCACCTAACATGATGCTTCACATGTATATACCAAGTCTACACCGACAAGTTACTAACTTACTGAAAAATATATTTGACATTCAGCTGAAGCAGGAATACAAAATGTCTGATCAAATAACTATTTTTAAGGTAACTTCATTTTCAGGATTTTTGTACTCTGCTGACAGGTCTTCTGTTGCTTTTAATTAGCACAAACGCAACTCATTTTTCTAATAATGAAAATTCTTCTTAGCTTTGACAAGCAACACAAAAACAATACTTCACACAAACGTTTTTACTAAAAATTTGAGGGATAGAGACTTCTGTTACTAAAACCATTTGCGACAAACAGTGCATAGCATGTGGCTTCACAAAATCAGAAGAACCAATCTGACAGTCTTCCCCACATTTCTGGCACTGATGTTGTACTGGTTCTGGTGTTCACTAGAACCCTTTTTGAGCTTATCTCATTCACTAATTCACAGAATACTACAGTGACAGAAAGCATTTTTTGTTTTTTCTCCCCCTCCTCCATCAAATAATTTCCTGTTTGCATACTGAGTTTAATTTAGTTTTCCTTGTTGTCTTCCTTCAAACCTCAGTCCCCAAATCAATTATGATGCACCATAAATCCTGTTTTTATTTTTTTTAATAGAATCAACCATCCTAATGAAAATGGTAACACCAGCAGTAAGACTATGCTATGACCTTGTTTCTTTTGGAGAACAGATTGTAAACATTTACCCTTGGTCCTCTTCCTTTTATTTTCCTTCCAGATCTGGTCACTAACAGCCTCCTCTGGTATGTTGACTGTGAATTCGATAGATTACTAAAAATAATTTTTAAAAAGTTATATTGTTTATAACATCAAAGAAAGAAGGAATGACAAAATAAAACCAATTTTAAAACCTCTTCAGAAATTGAACTAAATGCAAACACACATTTAATTTTATTTTTTTATTGTCAGTGCAGACAGTAACACAACCACACAGTAAAAACTTCAGATTTTGTGACCAAAAAATATTTTACCAGATTTCCATGTTCTTCCATTTTTGAAAGAATAAATTATAGATTCAGATTGGACAATTCCAATAAATTCTAAATGAAATTACAATGCATTTTCCTTTCTTTTTTTGAATCAGTCCTTTTAATTTTTTCACTCACTGAAACCATTTTCAAAGACTAAGCCTTTGTTCTAGGACAAAAACAACAGTTAACCAATAAACTGAAAAATCCATTTTTCATCCAGAAGTGGTCACAACATGGAACTGTTTAATAGGGAAAGAACTCACTTAACATTAGAGTCCTAAAACAGTAATGCAACCATACGACTGTCATCATGTAGCCAGACTGAAAACAGATGTATTACCTTTCTCTTTCCTTCTCTCTGCTTTTCCTCTCTTTTTCTTTTTCATCTGCTTTAGGAGGACTTTTCCTCATCAGGAACCGGTTTTCAGGTACAGGAGGAATTTCTTCAGGACGGACAGTGGATAATGGCTGTGCTTCAGGGTTTTCATCTTCACTTTCACTGGATGAGCTTTATTTTTGTATAAAAAATATTTATACTTAAAGTCAGTTATTTGGATGAGGGAAGACCTTTCAATCTATTTAAGTAATTCAGAAATTCTCTTAATTCAATACACAATGATACCACAAGAAACTCAGGAAACAGCTATTTCGGAAGCAAATTTTTTCCCCCTATGATATCTTTGCTCCAAAATGTACAGCTGAAGTAGATTTCCGACCAACATTTTTTATCTATGAATTCCAACGGTGCGACACTGAACATGTATTTACTCTCTATTTAGATACAGCGCTTTTTTTTTAAAAAAATTCTTTGAAAAACACTACCAAGAGTGTCAAATTCAGATTTTAAACTAGCATATATAACTGGCTACAAACTATTGTAATTCCAAGCAGTTGATATGAACAAGCTTGTGTGAAATGGGCTTAGTCCCACAGAAACACTGTTTAGGCAGCATTGCCTTTTGTCAACATTTCTTACATTTTACTGCTAGCTTAGAAAAATGTGACTTGCACTGACACAACTTATATCTCACATTGAGCTACAAGTAAAACTATTAGATTAGAAATAACATTTTCAGAAGGAAGAACACCTTTTGAGTTTTATTATCTTCCAGTGAAACTGCAAGACTTTTGGCATATCAGACAGAAATATCATTGTTAAGTATGTTTCTTAACTTTTTTGTTTTAGTTTTGCTTTTATTCCTGCATATTGCATTCTCATGAGTCCCACTGCATATAATTTAAATTGAATTGCACAGAAGTGAATTTGGGGAAACAAGCTATCACCACCCATTTCAAACCAAGCACTCATGCAACTTTTCAAGCCAAATATACATAAGTCTTAGTCCATTCCTCCGCTCCTTTACAAACCACAGCACGTATGCGCATGGACACTGTCCCTTCCCATCGTATCAGAAAATATTAAGCTTGTATATGGAAACCGATTGTCTCCCAGACTTCAAAATAGCTACTTCACTAGTTACAGAATGCTATTCTGTAGTTATAGGACATGAAAATGGTACTGTATGGTGTACATGTAACAAAACAAATCTCAAAATTGACCTTTTCTTGCTTTTCTTTCTCTTTTTCTTTTCTTTCTTATGTTTCTTGGAATTTTTCTTGTGTTTCTTTTTTCGTTTTTTAGATTTCTCTTCCGAAGCACTCTCAGAATCCGATGATGAATCAGAAGATGATTCTGAATCACTTGAACTTTCCGAGTCACTGGATGAGGAAGATGACTTATGTCTTTTCTTTTCTTCTTTCTTGGCTTTAAGTCAGAATAGCAAAGACACATTTTAAAATCAAACACTTCTAAATAAACCTCAGAAAAATCAACTTACCTAGTATCTGCCTGAGCTGCTTCTAACTGTGTCATGAGACTACTTTATCAAAATACTTAAGAACAAATTCAGATTTTGAAGAAAAGTTTCTCCCAATTACAATAAAAAATGTGTCTAGAAATATGTATGAAATTTTCAACATTTTGTATTTATGAAGCTCTATAGTATCAAATTTATACTGTCAAAAACTTGTAGAACCCTGTAAGTTTTCAGATGATGTTTTATACAACATAAGCTACATATGAAGAATTATTTAAAATTTATTTAGAAAGTGTTTATAAAAAAAAAAAAATTTCTTTGGCTTCAGGTTTAACCTCACTTCATATAAAATAGAACACAGACTAAACTGATTACTCAATGAATTTAGCTCAGAGGGAAGATGCAAAAACCAGCCTTCCTGCTAAGTAAAACCATGCTCAGAGAACAGTCCTAATCCTCCAGCTCATCATGTGTTGTTTGGGTTTTTTTGTTTAGTTTTGTTTGTTTTAGATTTTTTTGTTTTTAACAGAAAGATACAAATAACTTACTAACCATCTAGTATGAAAAGGAACTCTGCTAAAGGGCAGACTAGTCCTTAATTACATATTTCACCACTTCTTGTGTGGCTGCTGGAGCTGCAAATCAGCAACTTACTGGCAATCTGATATTAGTCTGACAGGAAATAACCCAAGAACAAACACACCTTTTTATGCCCTTTTAACTGACGTGAGATCTACTTAAACCATTAAAAGTGGTGTAAGTATTATTTCAGAGTCACACTAATTTTTAAAAAAAATAAAGCAGCAATAAAAAATGTACTACAAAAACTTCACTAAAGGAAGTCTAGGCTTCTGAGTTATGACACTTCAGGTAAATCAGTTAAATTGTATGAATACTCTTCAAATGTGTCATGAAATTTGTATCAGGCTATCATCCAGAAAATTAAAAGCTCTATCTAGAAAATACAGAAAAGAACACTGGTTGTCTTTGGACTGCTGTAGTTGACTTCTAATTAGCATCAAATATTATTTTACTTTGCCATTGTAAATTGCAAAGATAGTCCATCATTCACTACACAACATACTACCACCACAGCCAGAAGAAACAGAACCTTCGCCTTTAAACAGAAGAAAAATATACCAAAAATAAATATTGATGTCCAAACAGTCTGTTTCCTTGTCAAAGCAAGCAATCCATATTTGAGCGGAACACCTGTTAAGACCTTAGAACAGGCTTCAGATCAGAGATAGTAATGAATTTTAAAATTGTGTATGAATCCTACCTGAAAGTATTAGCCTATTTTGCAAAGCTTTTAATAGCTTGCTCTATCCAAAGAATTCATAGTTTACAGAGATATTATCTGACCTACATCAACGTACAAGCAGTTTAAATGCAACTTCCCACCACCTGCTCTTCTTCTGCACAGAACAGGTAAGGGAAAATATTAGGTACCAAAGACAGGGTTACGACTATGCAGCCTGTCTGCATTTGAAAACTATTCAGACACAGAGAACACAATGTTTTCACATAGCAGGAAACATAAAGATGTCTCCCTGGATAGCCTAAGTTTTTTCCTTTCTATTAAAGACAGAGAAATTCAACTGTTGAGTATAGCCAAGCACTTGTTCTATTGGCTTTCACTTGTGCCCAAGAAGATGATGCAATTTGTACTTAGCAATTGTTTATCAGTCACTATTACAAAATAATTAAGGCAAGAAATTAGATAAACTCTTGTAAAAAAAAAAAAAAAAGAAGGTAAAATATGTTATGACAACTTTCCTATTGGATGATTTCAGTCCTTGTTGTACAGAAAGTCCGCTTGGGTATTACAATAACTGAAGTGTCAGAAGCTAAAAGATTTCAAGAACTTCAAAGAAATACAGGTTATTATCCAGCTTTTTACTTATGAACACCCTTGATTTTGTACATATGGATGGAAAGAAAAATTCCACTTCAGAATTCCCTGCTAGCACTCTGATCATACACCACACTTACAGGTGTCCAGAAAAAAAGTGAAAGTGGCAGCAGTACCAAATACTAAGAAGTGTCTATTAAGAACTATTCAACTTCCAGCGTGCAGTTATTTGGAAAATGAATTATTTTAATTCAACACAAACTTGATCTCATTTTTGCAAAACCACGTGAGTTTTTCAAGGACATAAAGTTCCTTGCCAAATTGGTCAGAGAAGAAAATAAAAATGAGTCTTGGGGATAATGAGTCACAGTATAATAATTAGGGATGTATTATTTGTAATAATAAGCTAGTACTTCCTAGCAACTTTAATTTTCACAGGGGAAAATTCTCATTTGGGCTAGAATGATAAAAATCAGTGAGGACAGATGCAGAGTTGCCCAAAACACATTTCAAGTTGCACTTCAGGCAGCTTCTTTATGACAGATGATGTGCTGTGGGAACTTCATATTGCCTCTTGGAAATTGGACATAACCGGGTATGCTTTAGAGTAGCAAAGTTAAGTGTGGGTGTATTACACTAATAGCACAGACAGACAATTATGGGTTCCTAATGGAGAAGAGAGTCAGCATTCCACAGAAAAGCAACAGTTAAGCTCTCATTCACAGCATCACCTCTTAACTTTTTTTCCCTATATAGTTATTGAATGTAAAACAGTGAAATCTCAAATACATGAAGTTGTCATATTTTACTCTCATCATACCATGTCTTGCCCAGAACACCTTCTGGCTGTAGACTGTGACGCGTTGATGTTCTAGATCTATCAGCAGCCTTCAGTATTGTTCCAATGTTTTCATGACAATATCCAAAATAAATGCTAAGGCAGCACAACAATATCCAAAATGAAAGCTAAGGCAGCACTGTTCTTTGTCTTCAGCAAAGTACTAGCTGCTACCATTAGATCACTGATGTAATCCAACAACTCTTTTGTAGCAATCCAGGATCCTACTATCAGGTCTCCCATTCAGAATGCAGCGATATATACAGTGGTGAAAGATTTCCTCTTCGCAGTGATTCAGAACACTTACTTCCAAAAGAATTGGCTGAGACAAAAGATCTGGATGACAGCAATCTAGCTGAGGCTTAATTCAGGTAACAGCAGATCAACTACATGGTGCAGAAAAATCTCGGCAAAAACAACTAAGTATGGCATCTTGGCCTCTCTTTTTGTGGTTGTACTCTTTATGGATACTTTTTTCTCCTTCTAACATTACCAAATCTCCACGCTGGTACAGTGAATGAAATTTAGTTCCATTGCACTAGATTGCATTAATTTTTCAGATTGGCATCACAGACACAAGTCACACCCGTGTGACTTCTACAGTGACTTTTTACACGGTGTTTTCTATGTGTTTATTCACAAGCCTCATTTGACAAAGACTAATGAAAGCCTGATAATCAACTGAAACACAACCTCTGTACTTCATAGATTGTATCAGTCTCCTGGTCATTCCTGGGTGCACTTGTCTTGTTTGTTTAGGACAGCCTGCTGATTGAAATCAGCTGGTTCTCAAAAGATGTTTTTAGTACTTCTTGCAAAATGCTTCCAAAAGACAGTATTATTTTTTTTTTTTTACTTCCCTTGTCAGTCCAGACTAAGATACCTGGTCTCTTCTCTCAGCCTGTTGCTCATTAAAGCACTGTATTTAATAAAAAGTCTCTGTAATATTTTATATTGGTTTTAGATTGTCTAAATATATATACATTCACTGAGTGTAACAAGTACGTATTTATAAAAGAAAACTGAACAGTTTGCAAATTAATTTCAACCAAAGCTGCCTGGTGTCATATAGGCCTGGTGACACCCCAACAAAAAGAAGAATCTCACTTGAGCTCTAAATACCATGAACACAAAAAGTACTAAAAAAGTTAATTAATTTCTAAGTCACAAGACACTTTCAAATACTTCTTATCTATTCAATACTTTTACTATTGGCCCATTCAAAAAAACCACTCTATTGCACTACACTGTTTCCTACATGCTTTCAGGCAAAACACATCTCCAAGCTCAATTTCAGAAATGTCTGAACAAAGCATCAATAAATGCAGTTATTTCCTGTATTTTCTCCCTCCTGCATCTGTTTTAAGTGTGTCAAAAATTAGCTATGACAGTTTTATCTGCATTCTTGTAACAACTTCAGGTATGTTATAGTCACTACTTTAAAATTGAGTTAGTGAGCAACTACCTCAACAAACATAATGTGATTTTTAACATGCAGCAAATAACGTCAATGGCAGATGTAGCTGGGAAATCATGTGGCAGGGAGTGAAATGAAGAGGGGAAAAAAACCAAAACAAAACAAAAAAGACACCAAAAAGCCCAGAACTGTTTACATAGCAAAGACAGAATATCTGGCAAGAGGTTTTGGATATACTTTCTGGTGACATCTATCTCTGTCCAGCAGCAAATGCTATTTTGAGTACTGAACCAACCTGGTGCTGGCCAATTACAGATCACAACAACAAATGAAACCAATCCTGCAGTGTGAAGGTGAGAAAGAAACAAACAGACTTCTATTTACAGTCCAGCTGTTCCAGCTCATTAACTTCAGGATTAGGTTTCAACTTATGACCACATCTGAAACAGATACATCACTTCCTACTCCATTCACTGTGACCTATAGTTTTTGCCAGACTTCATGAACTACACGACTATGCTGCATGGCACAGCCAAGCACTCTCAGCTTGTTATAAACTGTAGCAAGTCTTACGTTAGCCTCATAGTATCAGACTCCTGGACTTGAAATGAAGAAATGATCTGGACAGAAAGCAGTTGGACTCAAGCACAAAAGTTACAACAGATGATCTCATCTTGTAATTCACAGCAACAATGCTCAAATAATTACCTTGTATCGAGTCCAATAACCTGTGTTGGACTACAGCAGTCTCCAAAAAAAGGGTGCCTTTACTTCAGGACGTTTAGACAGGTATTTTCCCTGATATTTTTTTCCAGTGTTTAATCACCCTGCTGTTCAGGGTATCAGGTCTTTTTTTCTATTTTGCATGCGTCTTGGTTCAATTATTTGCCATGGGTTCCCCTTATGTCTTTCACTGCTTAATTAAGGACCCACGAAAATTATACACTGTAATCCAGTTGCCAGAGACATGCGTTAGGGAATGCTACCGTACTTGATTCTTGTTGATCAGATGACATTGTTACTGTGAGGAGCCCTATGCCTCTGGACATAGATGATTTTGTAGAGAAGCAACCTGCCCCACAACTGCAACACCAGAGGATGGTGGAATGAAAAAAAAAAAAAAAAAAAAAAAAAAAAAAAAAAAAAAAAAAAAAAAAAGCAGCAGTACTGAGGCAAAGAGGTACAAGGACACAGACAAATGGGTAGGACCAGACAGTCAGGTCTTTCCAGAAGCCTGCTCTCTTTTAGAGGAAGTTAAAGGAAAACAACATTTTGTAATTATTTTATTCACTCTTTTGATGACAAGTACTTTAAAGCCCTCCCTAATGGCTTTAAGTCATCAGACTGCTCAGTGCCAAAACTTTCATTTAGTCATTCAATTTCAAGTGTTTCAAGTAAAAAGGGAGTGTGGCAAACCAAGGAAGACATATATACAGAGTAGGTATCTCACTCATTAGCTTCACCCATTCTATATCTGTATTGTTTTATTTTATTTTCTAATCTACACCACCCGTGCATTTTCTAACAGATACCAAGCTCCTGAGTACTGTCCAGAAAAACAAAATTATGTCCTAACACACAGGGTGACTTATGAGTGAATCTAAGAAGTTTTAGAACCTTTGAGAAGTCAGGATCCATAAGATAACTTTGCTTGGAATTCTGAGGTATTGAAAAGATCACTTCAGACCCCAAAGTCATTCTGCTAGACATCACAACAGGTGAACAGAGAACTGCATCAAAAAGGAAAGGAAAAACTAAGAAGCTCGAGTTTGAATGACTGTATTTTCCTTAGGCCAAAGAAACAATTATTCTTGTGCTTCAATATCCTTGGTGCAACCCTTCACAGTACATATCAGCAGAAGGTGCTACAAATGAAAAAAGTATGATGAACCCCATCATAGTTCCTACCAAACATGTATCCTGGGTTTCCTCTAATGACATTCTCCAGCGTGACAGCAACATCTTAGATTGAGCCTTATTTTCTAAGAGAAGCAGAATCTGATCTCCAATACTATGTTCAGCTCTGGAATGACAGAGCAAGGCACCCCTTCCAGAAAGAAAGCCAGGTTCTGACATATTCCTCTTTCAGAATATAGTTTATAGTAACTTGAAAAGGATATCTGCTAAAGGGCAATTCCAGGCTTTTCTGCTCTAAGAGCCTGTTCTGAAGATTTACCTGAAAGAATCATGAAATAACTTCAATGCCTGCAAAAAAAGCAGCCATTATCAACTAAAGTCAGACTGCCATCAGCCTTCTTAACATAGTGCTCTGCTTTCTATGGGACAAGTGCTTGTCAGCTTTGTACTAAAATTTAGCTAATATAAGGAAATCCAAGACAGGAGAAACTTTGAAGAAAGCATATATAATGTTTCTTTAATGCCTTCTACATCAACACCATTTAAGTGTTTTAGAAGACAAACTGTACTGCAATGTTATTCACCTTTTCACCAATTACCCCTCCATCCATCACAAGTAGATTTCTAAGTATTTTTATAAGCAACCAACAGGGAAGAAAATGAGCAAAATTACCTCATAGTTTGCATCTATGTAAACGTACAGTTCAACTTTACCTTTGGATTTTGGAATTAACTCTCCACAACTCAGTATGCGTACTTCAGCATATGGTTTACTAGATGCATCTGTTTTCTGGTTTTCTATTTCTCTCACAACTTCCTGACCTGAGATGACTTGTCCAAAAACAACATGATGTCTGAAGAATTTAAACAAAAGTAAGAATTCTTAGTACTTAATTTTCTCAAGGCACTTCCCAAACAAACATTACAAGAAGGTAAGAGATATTTACCCATCTAAGTGAGGTGTAGGTTTAGTTGTTCTGTTGTTTCCAGATTTTAATTTAAAGAGAAAAACAAAGTCAGTATTAGTGCAGTCAGCATTTGAAGCATGTCATATACACATATGAAGGTGAAAGTTATTTTGAGTGAAATAATAAAACTGAAAAAAACTAATACATACTATTCTGTTTGTGTGCAGTTAGAAGTATTTAACGTTTTAGCCATTAAACTATCTATTCATTACTTTATCACATTTTACTGAACAAACTGAAGTGCACAAATTTTTAGACAGCATCCTCATATAGCATATAAGTATTCTATTTATTAAATTATATAAATACTACCAGGAACAGATATAAAAAATTAAAATTAAGGCAACTGCCTCAGAGTAGAAAAACTGTAAATAACCTTCTATACATTAGAAAATAATCAGAAATCAAAGGAAGACAAAAATATCTACGTACAGATTATGTGACACAGAAGTAGAACTGACTTTCTCTCAGCTTTCCCCTATACTACCATTACTAAGGCATACAGATGTCAGCTGCAGCAGAAGTAAAAAACTGGGATAATTACAGTAATGGTCAGTCAGAAATCCCAAAATAAGGGTCTAATGGTAAGTGACATCCACAACTCACCATGTTAATTAAGGTCATGAAACATGGGTAAGTGATGTATTTCAAGAATGTTTTCTGCAGATAAATTAGATTTAAGAAGACTCTACTGCAATGTATTTTAAGAATGTTTTAACTGTAAATGAGACTTGGAAATGTATTTTGTGACAACCCCACCCCCCGCCCCCACTACTTTTGAGATCCCCCAGAGCTGTTTTGCCTTCTTCCAGACAACACTTACTAGAAGAAAGTGATCAGAATTCAAGGAACTAACAGGTTTGATGTATTGCCCAAGTTAGAACACAGCTACTGAAAACTATCAAAAGCTCTTCTGCACAGACAATAAGCACCAAACACAACAGAGATAAAAACAGTCAGGCTCCCTAAACAGCTGTCATGGTTTGGGCTGGGCTGGCCAGCGCATTAGGAAAATGGCTATTTCCATGCAACTTTGTGAAAAAGAATCAACTTTTGGTCTGCACAGGAGCTAGTCTTCAATATTTAAAAGGATTACTTTTACAGCTTACAAATGGCAAACACCACATACATTTCAGAACAATACTTACATAAAGAACTGTGAACCATTTGTATCTTTCCCTCGGTTGGCCATCGAAAGGAGAAATTCCTTGTTGTGCTTTACAGCAAAGCTTTCATCTAAAGAAAGTGTTTTCAGTTACTTCAAATGTAACACATATGCTTAAATAAATGCCATAATCTAAGTAAACTCATCCTTATTAAATAAATCTGCTACTCACTTCAGTAAAAAGTCGTATTAAAAGTAGATTCAAAATAACAGTTTTTTTAAAATTCTTTCCATTCTAAATAATGCAATTTAATAAGGAGAAATATGAAGTAATGGTTTATAGCCTAAGAAAAAACTAAAAAATTGAGTATCGTTGTTCAAGAGATTTGCTTCCTACCAAAATTAGCAGAGACCTCATCATTTTAGGTTGTTGCTTTTTCTATTCTGCACATACTGATCATTGTCTCTTTGGAGCAGAAGTTTTTTAGCTGTGCATTAACTGTTAATAAACCTCTCATTTTCAAGCAGTTTTGTTGTTTTATTATTTCTTAATACACACAGATATCTAGTTTGATTGCAATCCCAAACAACTTCTGTTTGTCTGTCAGACACACAGATGAACTTATCCAGCTGGCTATTAAGAAAATAGGTTTAACTTTAATGAATCCTACTTCTGATGAGCAAATCATTGTAACAGTTCAAACTAAATCCCAATGAAAGTGTGAAATGTAATCACTGTTCTTCATTTAAGACATCTATGGGATTATCCTATCTCACTCCTTTTCCAAAACAGCATAAAGGCTGTTGGGGGACCCAAACTCTTCAGACAGATGAAGTCTGCTCAATATTCTTTAGATACAGATGGCAGGAGCAAGCATTAACAAAGAGAAAAAGTACGCTGTACGTAAGGATATGGTTTCACATCACACTGTGTCACTGGCAGTGAAAGGGGCAGTCCCACTCACTCTCCAGTCACCTGTACAATAGCTATCTGGCATAGCATAAAGTGTCAATCTAATCCTATGGTGAATTGGTTAAGGGATCCACAAAAGCAAAACTCCCACAAAGTCCATTTCATACTGTGGCTGAGTTCAACAGCCAGCTTGCAACTGTCAGAAGATAGGCAGAGGGTTTGCTCCTTCTTCCATCTCCCCCAGCCATACATTTCCTCAAATCCAGCTTCTCATTTGTGTTGGTTCTGATGCTTGTCAAATTATTGAATTGGGTCCGCTCACTAATATACAAATAAATACTTTTTTTTTTTGCTGCAATAGTCTTTGGGCATTTTGGCAAGCTGAATCAGATCCACGTGTGATCTGAATGTGAGATGGTGCAAGGTAAGACCTTCTCCCTCTTTTGGCAGTTGCAAACTGTTGATTCAACTCAAGGTCTGATATAAAATTGCAGCCTGGCCCTACTGAAAATGTTAATAATTCTTTTGATTGCTTGCTGCGAGCTCAGACAAGAACCAATGTTAAAAAAAATAAAGTGGCAGGGGGAAGAGACGAGCATAACCGCTCCTGCTGGTAGCAGTAGGGATAGTACAAAAACTGCTCCAAGAAACACAGAGATGCTCCCCTACATTCTGGACAAATACAGGCTGAGAAACACACTGGAGCGCAGAAGAGGTACTTCTTCTACAACACCAACTGAAAAAGAACCAGAACTGTGAGAAAACTGATGGCCTCTTTATCATTAATTCCCCTTGGCTTCAGGAAAGCAGGGCTTTATGCTTTCTTTTAAATAAACATTTGCAAAGAAATCTGGCTCCATCATCCCTTTCTCCTTTTCACTGGAAGAAAAGACAGTCCTCAACTTTTAGCTAGCTGCTCAAGCCAGAAGCGTATGTTTAAAAACAGTTATAAAAACTTAAATCTGGTAAAATGGACAAATACAAAGTTTTATTTTTTTCACTAATTAAAAAGGTTTGTATCTGTTGTGGTTTAACTCCAGCCGGCAACTAAGCACTAAACAGCAGATAGCTCACTCCTCCCTGGTGGGATGGGGAAAAAAATTGGAAGAGCAAAAGTGAGAAAACTCGTCGGTTGACATAAAGACAGTTTAATAGGTAAAGCAAAAGCAGCGTGCACAAGCAAAGTAAAACAAGGAATTCATTCACTACATCCCATCGACAGGCAGGCATTCAGCCATCCCTAGGAAAGCAGGGCTCCATCACGCATAATGGTTACTTGGGAAGACAAACACTATAACTCTAAATGTCCCCCTACTCCTTCTTCTTCCCCCAGCTTCATATGCTGAGCATGACGTCATATGGCATGGAATATCCCTTTGGTGAGTTGGGGTCAGCTGTCCCAGCTGCATGCCCTCCCAGCTTCTTGTGCACCCTCAGTCTACTCGCTGGTAGGGTGCGATGAGAAGCAGAAAAGGCCTTGACTGTGTGTAAGCACTGCTCAGCAGTAACTAAAACATCCCTGTAATATCAACACTGTTTTCAGCACAAATCCAAAACACAGCCTCATACAAGCTACTATGAAGAAAATTAACTATACCAGACAAAACCAGCACAATGTCTTAAAAGTAAAATAAAATAACCTAAACTGGACAGTCAAAGGCCTCTAAGACCAGACAAAATCTTAACAAAAACAATGGCGTTCAGGTTTACAGAACAGAGACAACAGAACATAAAGGTGATTGCTTACAGTAACACCAAAATAGAGCAACCTGATAAAACACTTACCTTCAAAAAAGCCACCATAAATGGATTCTCCTCCCCTGCCATTTCCTTGAAAGAGGAAAAGTGACAGTTACAACTTAAAGTAGTGATTAACAAAGTCAGGTTATGTGGAAGGTGCTTCATAATATGAAATACTGATCCAACTGCATCCAAATCACTGACATTCTTCAAGATATGCAAAGAAGATCAAGATGTATCTTCGTAGTCCCAAAGCAAACTGGCAAAACAAGAAAGTATTCTCCCCTGTGTTCTGCTTTATTCTCCCTTTTTTCTTTATTTCCCAGCAGCAGATATGATATCTTACCCTCACATTTAAACCTTGCAATGGAAAGTACTTAGTACTCTGAGTACTGAGTTCACGGAGCAAAAAGTGTCCATGTGTGCATGCACACGTATAATATAGTATTATTATATATTAATATATATAAGTTTTCATGTAAAGGATCTTAGACAGAAAAAAAGGAAAAAAAGCAGTTGAATCACAGAATAATTAATATAAGTAAGTGATGCTACAAAGAACTGCAATTCTATTACATAAGCATTAAAATTTTCTTCAAAGATTCACATCCTACCTTCACTGAAGTCACCTCCTTGGATCATAAAGTCTTTCACAACCCTGTGAAACAGACAACTTTTGTAATGCAATGGCTTTTGGGTGGATTTTCCTGTACCCTTTTCACCTAAAGGAAAAGAGGAGGAACAAAAACCAAAATTACTCTCAGTACCTGTAGAATCTCCACTAAAAAAGCGCTACATAAGCACTTAATCAAAATCATCTCCTAAGCTCTAAAAAATTAGCTTGTGAGGCAGACACACACCTGTAACACCAATAAGAAACTAGCATTTAAGAAAGCAAAGCAGAAACTACCTTCTGTCTCTACAGTTATACCAGAAAAACTTACTGACATTATTATACAACTCTGGTCTTTTCCATGCAGTTTAGGTTTAAGATAACTGGCATTGCTCAGAAGCATGCAAGAAACACTCAGATCTTCAGTTACAACATGGCAAGGTTAAGGTACCATAAAAACTCATAACAAAAACAAAGAGGCAAGGGGAAGGAGAAGAAATCTCGTTCCCTCTCCCCCTCATTATTACAACTGCCATCTTCCTCCTTTACATCAGTTTTGGTGCTCAAGACCCAAAAGCAGACTCTCTGCTTCAGTTACAACACTACCTACTTCCCATCCTACCCTCAAATAGATAAGGTCTCTGCTGACTTAGTAACATGAATAGCTCCTGGTGGGTCCTGTAAATGGCAAAGCCAACCTCAAGGTAACAGTAAGGTAATCAGTGGGAGTATGTTGGAAGGAAAAGGATCTCTTCCTCTCAGTGCTGGCAAACCATTAGACTGTATCTTCCTATAATCTTATTCTGAGCTATTAAACTGGCAGCTTTTGTCAAGGGCAGTCACCTCTGAACTTATCTGTGACAGAGCGGTGCCTCCATATGGATCTGACTAGCTAGAAGAAACACTTTTGATAGGAACTTTGATAAATGCGAACCCGTATCTGTTTCACTAACTTGGCATATGCCTAATGTAGATATGCCAGGAAAACACGGAACTGTTTACCCTGTTTTAGTAAGACAGCATATACTTTTCAAAACTGCCTGAAAAAAATGAGTAAGGAAAACAAATAAAATCAAAATTTGAATTCATTTTCTGTCAATATCATAAACACTCTACCCATATATTTCCCCCACTATTCTTAAATACGTTAAAGCAGCAAAGTAGTTCAGCATCTGAATTTGATTTTGAATGTCAGCAACTAAGTATGAACTTAATAGTGCTTGTTCCTGACCTGAAATGCTGTTGAAAGACTTCAAGTCAAAAATTTAAAGCAGTAGCAGGAAATAACACATTTATGCAATAAATATGACTTTTGGGCAGTTGACAGCAGATCAAGAATGCCATGGTCACATGATAACATACTCACAGCCATTAAAAGGAATCACTTAAAGGTTTGAATTTGTTAACAAATTTTGGTAATCTGATTTTGTGCCAGTAAACCTAATGTCAGATCAGATAATACCTACATTCCTGCAGACACCATGAACGGTGCACTAAGCATTCTAGCTAATTTGACATGAATGTAATTATGCACCCACACCTGATCCAGATCATATTAGTACTGCAGAGTGATTCAGTATTAACAGCTACGGAGCCTTGACCTGAAAATCAACAGAGCTGGAAGGAAAGGAAGTAGAAAATGCTGAAGACAGAAAGTATGTATGCTATTTATGGATTCATAAAATTATTCTTGTGATAATAATGTAAGTTTTGCTAAACTATCAGCATTTTCAACAAAAGCCTGCAGTCCACAGGACAATAATTCTGTTTGGAAACACTTCTGGGAAAGAATCTTCTCAGTATTTTGCTCAAAAAATAATCTGAGTTTCAATAGGAGTGGAAGTCACCAGTCTCCATCAACAAAGGAAAATAAAAATGAAGAAAAAAAAGTACTAATGAATACCATCAATACCTTTCAAATACCTCGAAGTATCGTAAGACTGAAAAGTAAGTCTGCATGGTTGACCTCTTATTGGCTACCTTTCAAGACTGGATGATGTTATATAATGTGAACAGTTCTATCTATGCTAGTAACAGAAAATCAGCTTACTATGTCCGTATTTAAAGCAATGAGTATATACTCCCTGCAACATGCTAAGCCAAAGCTACAACTGCTTTGATTCTACATCAGATGTACACGAGAAATCAGCTAAATCTCTACAGATACCAAGAACCAATGTTTTACATACTGACTTCTATATGTAAGAAAATGTCAGGAAAAATAACATAGACATCAAACTAGCTAACATGGTATTACATTAAAAATTATAAATAAAATCAAAAATCATAAATAAAATTTAAAATCTACAAACCTGTGCAAAGGCAGCGAAAATTCTCACATGTCTTTGGACACACATCTGAAAACAGTTCAAAGACCACTCTTCCAGCTAGAAAAAAAAGCCATATTTATTATGAAGTTAACTGGTATTTGTATTATTCTTATATATCTTATATGAATTTGTAACTGAATGGATATTTTAATTTTCTTACCAGGTACATTGTTGATGGCTATGTCAAAAAAGCAACGAGGTCTCTGGACCTTTACTCCCATGGCTTCAAAAGTTTAAATACTGTAAGTAATAAAAATAAAATTTAGTCAAATTTTAATTTCAAGTCAATGTAGAAGATTTTACAAAGATAACAAAAACTGCAGAAAAGCAAACCTTCAAAAAAAAGAGAGCAAACATAAGTATTTTTGAATGTTCAGAAAACGCAAAGTATTTTAGGTCATTTTCATGTTTTGTAGACCCAACTGAGTGATTTTATTCATGTTTGCTGCAATAGTATTAAATTGAAACTTGAGTGCCAAACTTCAGATTAGGAAATACAAGAAGAAAAGATACTGTAAAGTATGGGCATAATAAAGCTTGAAGACTTTTTGTTATCCAGATGGTACAGGATACCTAAGTTGTCTGCTCCTACAATTCTGTATCCTAGGTAAAATAAACATGAGAGGAAAAAAAAGAAAAAAAAAAATCAGCTTTGAGACCAAACAACTTGTTTGAGTGCTCTCAAACAACTTTTTGGAACTGCCTTTCACTGTTTAAAAAGACTAATTTGCAATCTCTGTTAGACTCAGTAGCAGTGGCTGAGGCAGCTACCACCTCCACATGCCAACCCAGCCCTCTGGTCAGGGCTACCAGCTTCAGATCAGGCCTGTTCTCAGGAATACACCAGGCGCTGCAGTTCACAACTCCGTTCAGTTCACCTCAGTTACTATTAATTACCCGGACCATGAACTACAGCTGCTCAAGAGAGAACATACTGCTTGTCCACGAGCACAGAAAGGTGAATAGCCCAGGATGGTGAAATTCTTCAGCTGCTGTAGATGAGCAGTAACTGCTGAAGTCAAGTAGGCATACGTTCAGAAACACCGCAACTTTTGCCGCAAATAAAGAGAATGGTTAAAGAGTGGAAAATAACTTATGATGGTTACAACTTGACAAATCAGCAACACATTGTCATGTTAAGATACAAGCATTCAGTTTCATCAGAATATATTTCCTGGATTCCTGTCGCTCTAATTAGCATCCAAACCATTCTACATTGGGAAAAAAAAAAAGTAGCTCTTCTACAATTACTGCTAAGTGAAATTATTTTAGCTTTTTATTGTTTCTTTTGCTTTTATGTCATTGCTTATCTCTTTTGAGTCACCATCCCTGGAAGTATTTAAAAGACATGTAGATGTGGTGCTTAGGGACATAGTTTAGTGGTGGACTTGGTAGTGTTAGGTTTACAGTTTGACTCAATGATCTTAAGGGTCTTTTACAACCTAAATGATTCTATGATTCTTTATCGAGAATTTTAATGCAACTTTTCCCTTATCTTTGAGTATGTAAATCCCTTTATTTTTGTGTAACAAGCAATGTCTTAATCCCGTTTGCATCTCTGGCCTTCCAACATTATGTACAATCACGATACTCATTTTCTGAAGCCCCATCCTCTCTGAATTACTTCAGAGAGAGAAGAAAAACAATGAGGGCAAAAGGATCT
The DNA here is from genome assembly GCA_008921705.1 of Burhinus oedicnemus. Classification (NCBI taxonomy): domain Eukaryota; kingdom Metazoa; phylum Chordata; class Aves; order Charadriiformes; family Burhinidae; genus Burhinus; species Burhinus oedicnemus. The sequence continues at coordinate 5,085,364 of VFFE01007669.1, forward strand.
GTAAGACTGGAGAACCTTTTCCAGAATTTGGAATAGAATCCATAAATTTTCAGTTCTAATTGTTTTTTATTGCCAGAAAACACTACTCAAATCTAGCTGACATACTGCATACATCTCTCCTAGAACTTCACTCATAGCTGTACCACAGAACTGCCTTGAAAAATTCAATTGTCGCCATCTGTCACTCTCAGCTTACAAACAAGAGGCTATAAGAAATCAAAAGACAGTAGTATAATCATATTAGTCTATATTCTCTCTACTTGTGCTCAGTGTCACTCCTAACGTTTTGCCAAGACTACACAGCGAAAATCACAAGAACAGTGCAGGACTGATTTAAATTAAACACCACTCACTAATTTACTATTCATGTGATTTTTAGCATGGGAAGACTGCAAACATGCAGAATCTCACTAGATACCCTCTTAGCTGTGTAACAAACACATTAATTCACACAAGCTGAAGACTCATCAAAACCAGAAGGCTTGCCTCAGTCTGCTTGCTCCTCTCCCTGAATTACTATTTCTCTTCTATTAGTAGAACAAATTTTGCAGCCAGGCAGGGAAACAAATAGAGAAAACACCTGTAGCTGATGAGTTTGATGTTGTCGAGTTAGCAGAAGGCTGACTCAGCTCATCATGCTGCTGCAGAAACTCTGGGGCAGCACAAGGACGCTGGCAGTGTGGGCAAAGGAAGAGAGATGAGACAAGTGGGAGGGAACAGACTGCCTTCAGAACCAGACCAGCCCAAAGGACAGCCATCAACTCACACTGTCAGCAGCAGAATAGACTATGCATCTGCACAAAAGGGCGGGGGGATAATTTTTCCTAGGAAACCTCTCAGAATAAATGCTACAATAAATATTGTTTGGTGGTAAAACTGACAGTTTTAACTGAACTGAGTCATCTAAGGACCAGTAGTACCACAACTGATTGACAGCATCCAGACTTCAAACACTTAGCTGTAGTGCTTGAGCGAGGAGGGATTTAACTCCTGCTTTACAGGCAATTTGCTTGAGAAATGTAGAGGTATGCCTTAACATTTATATACAGTATTTTGGCCAAAATAAACACAACTATCTTAATATGTGACATAATTTTTGTTTCAAACATTGATAATGACTAAAGCTAAATAGTAAAATAAACGTCAATATACCTACGTCAGTCAATTTTTAACTCAGTTTTGTAGAGAACAGGGTGAGAGAGAGAAGGAAAAAACTAGAGAAAACGTGGGCCCACTATTGAATGAGACAGGGGCTATGGTGATAGACGGAGAGAAGGCGGAATGACTGAATGCCTTCTTTGCTTCAGTCTTTACTGCTCAGGCCAGCCCTCAGGAGTCCCAGACTTGGCAGGTAACAGAGAAAGTCTGGAGGAAGGAGGACTTCCCCTACATTGAGGAGGATCAACTTAGAGATCAGTTAAGTAAACCGGACATCCACAAGTCCACGGGTCCTGATGGGATGCACCCGCGAGTGCTGAGGGAGCTGGCAGAAGTTGTTGCTGGGCCACTCTCCATCATCTTTGAAAGGTCCTGGAGAACAGGCGAGGTGCCTGAGGACTGGAGGAAAGCCAATGTCACTCCAGCCTTCAAAAAGGGCAAGAAGGAAGATCCGGGAAACTACAGGCCAGTCAGCCTCACCTCCGTCCCTGGAAAGATGATGGAACAGCCTATTCTTGGTGTCATCTCCAAGCATCTGGAGGAAAAGAAGGTGACCAGAAGTAGCCAACATGGATTCACCAAGGGGAAGTCATGTCTGACTAATCTGATAGCCTTCTACGATGGCGTGACTGGATGGACAGATGAGAGGAGGGCAGTGGATGTTGTTTACCTTGACTTCAGCAAGGCTTTCGACACTGTCTCCCACAGCATCCTTGTAGGCAAGCTTAGGATGTGTGGGTTGGATGAACGGACAGTGGGGTGGATTGAAAACTAGCTGGCAGATAGAGCTCAGAGGGTTGTGATTAGTGGCACAGAGTCTAGTTGGAGGTCTGTGACAAGTGGCGTTCCCCAGGGGTCAGGACTGGGTCCAGTCCTGTTCAACATATTCATCAATGACCTGCATGAAGGGATAGAGGGCACCATCAGCAAGTTTGCTGAGGACACAAAACTGGGAGGGGTGGCTGACACACCGGAAGGCTGTGCTGCCATTCAGCGTGACCTGGACAGGCTGGAGAGTTGGGCAGAGAGAAACCTAATGAAGTTCAACAAAGGCAAGTGTAAGGTACTGTACCTGGGGAGAAATGTACCAGTACAGGTTAAGGGCTGACCTGCTGAAAAGCAGCTCTGTGGAAAGGGACCTGGGAGTCCTGGTGGACAACAGGATGGCCATGAGCCAGCAATGTGCCCTTGGTGGCCAAGAAGGCCAATGGCATCCTGGGGTGCATCAAGAGGTGTGTGGCAAGCAGGTTGAGGGAGGTTATCCTCCCCCTCTGCTCTGCCCTGGTGAGGCTGCACCTGGAGTACTGTGTCCAGTTCTGGGCTCCCCAGTTCAAGAACAACAGGGAACTGCTGGAGAGGGTACAGCAGAGGGCTACAAAGATGATTAGGGGACTGGAACATCTTTCTGATGAGGAAAGACTGAGGGACTTGGGTCTTTTTAGTCTGGAGAAGAGAAGACTGAGGGGGGATCTCATCAATGCTTACAAATACTTAAAGGGAGGGTGCCGGGACGATGGCACCAGTCTTTTTCCAGTGGTGCCCAGTGCTAGGACAAGAGGTAATGGGCACAAACTTGACCATAGGAAGTTCCATCTGAACATGAGGAGGAACTTCTTTACTTTGAGGGTGGCAGAGCACTGGAACAGGCTGCCCAGAGAGGTGGTGGAGTCTCCGACTCTGGAGACATTCCAAACCCGCCTGGACGCTATCCTGTGCAACTGGCTCTAGGTGACCCTGCTCTGGCAGGGGGGTTGGACTAGACGATCTCCAGAGGTCCCTTCCAACCCCGGTGATTCTGTGAAAAAATAAAGAATTCTACCTGAATCCCTATTCTCACCAACTTTTGCTCAGTTTGATGGTTTTCTACCTCTACATTGTCTCATGAACAGTGGAACAAATTAAGTTTAGTCTGTGTTCTAAACGTTACCTTCAGTGTCCCCTGCACTTTCCCTAAATCCTCCAATATCCCCTAAATACTGGCTGTACTTGGTTCTAAACAACAGTTACGTTAATTGGTCAGTATGAATACCCTGACTGGACAAACACCAGGCCAAGTAAATATACCTAACTCTTGAGCTGATGGTACCTAGTAAACCAGGCTAAAACATCAGTGATGTTTATCTTACCTACCTACAAGTCAAGTGAACGTTTCCACTCCAATATACTTAAGTATCTTTTGCACAGTTATTACTTCAGACAGACCTTCTCCTGAACTGTTACAAGGAAAACTACTGAGTTACAAGTGATCCATAAACTATTAATTTCTCTTCATGTAGTATTTAATACCAAACACAATCTTGTACATACTGATCATTTAAAACTTGTCTATATTAAAAGCAAGTACATGGGGTATGAATGTTAAATGCAGAACCCACAAAGAAAAACAATTTGAAAATACCAAGAATAAAGTCAGAGAATTACAAATATAACTCAATAGTACTATACGTCTGGTAACAATAGGGCTTACATGACTTGCGTATTTATCTCTTCAAATTTATTTTCAATTAGAATGTGGATACTCTTAACCCACAATACTTTCCATTTTTTAATTGTGAACTTGATGGAATTTTACTAGTGAAGGGAATATGATTTTAAAGTCAACCCAAAAGATACACACAGCAACGTGCTATGCAGAAGGGCAATCTTGAGAAGTCAGCTCACTTCTTTCCAAAACTCTGCAAGAAAAGACACTATAACAACCCAAGTACTATCCTGAAATGTCCAAACCATGCATCATTCTCAACCACCTCCTGTTTGAGAAACCTTACTAAATCTAAGTAGAAACTATGCCAAAAAAACCCCACCAGTATAGCTATCAAAAGAGGCCTGTTTGTTTTATTTCTGAAAGTGGAATTACAGTTCAGCTTAGAGTATATTTGTGTTTATTGACAAATACACCAGAAATATTTAGTCCTGTCAGAACAGCTGCATCCATAACCAATGCATCACCAGCTGTGTCCATCAGGGTTCACATCCCTTCACACCTCCATCAGCCTCATTATTTTGTTCAAATATTTGCAGGATGAAGCTGGCCAATTCACAGCCAGGCTGCAGACAGCTGTTCTCCTTCAAAATGATCCATGTCAATGGAAAAAGATAACTATCCCAAACTGTTCACAAGCACCTCTCTGCCAGAAATCATCACTTGTGTTGGTATGCTTAAAAATACATCTTGGGGAATTTTTTTCAAAATCACCTGTGCTAGCAAGGATCTGGTAAAAATGTTCTTTAATATAAACTAGCTCCTTTTAACTGAAATAGGCTAAAAAGCACTCACAGATCCACACCAACTAAAGTATCCACCTGTCATGCATCTCACAAGAGCTGATGGCAAGTAGCAATAAAGTACCATTTCCTAGTTTTACGAGGGGAAAAAAACCCCTTTAGTTCTATCTATGCTGAACAGGTCATGCGACTACCTATTTGTTTCAGTCCCTGCACAGGACAGAACAGATTTGGAGCAAAGATGTAATCAGTAGGAGAACTATATATTGTGTCCTATTCCTTCACTTCTTTCTCTGTCATTATCAGCTCTTCCCTATTTTAATTTCTCTTGACCCTGCCTTTGTATTTGTTTCCTTGCATCAATTTACAGTTAACTTCTGCACTGATCTTCATTCAACGTCCAAATGAAGTGAACAGTATAGTGCATAAACTCACATTCCTAGCATTTTGTTTCAGGCCACCTACAAATGCAGGAAGACAAAATTACATTGATTTATATTGCAAAAATAGCCATCTGGAATCTTCAGAAACATATTTTTAAGCAAAACGTTGAGTGCAGAAAATGCAAATGCACAAAGTGAATACTGAACATACACCACATTGACTAAGGCTGTGGTTCCAGTCACTTTAAGCCAATGTAAATGTGGGTTGATACCAGAATGGAGGGCTCATACATCCACATGTTTAGCTTTCATACAGGAGGCGACCTAGCTGCATAAAAATTACCCTTTCCTCCCCTCTCCAAGAAAAGATTTGGCAGCAGCATGTATCAGCTTAAAGTGACGGTGGAACCATAGACTAAAAACGTTGTATGTTCATTCCAGTATGGATTAAACTGGAAATGAATTTATTACTGTGAAATGGGAGATACGCAATTTTGTTCCTAGTTCCATTCCCATGCCAGAGCTTCCAGCTGTGGTAGAATGATACTGAAGGTGTGAACAACAAAAATCCAACCAGCTCAACCCTCAATCTCCATCGCTTCCTCAGCATTTTCCCCACCACCACCATCTTTTCTTCTGTGTTTCACCATCAAAAAACTCTGAATTAGCAGCAATGACAACTAAGGAAATAAATTTTTTTTTCTTTCATTTTACTAATCAGCAGCACAGGATTTTTGTTGTCAGCAGATTTACGAATAAGGTACTACACTTGAACATATTTCAGGTTTAGGATGCTGTCTTTGCAATCACATAGACTTAACACATCCATAAGAAAAGAAGAAAACATTTGCGTTCTACACAGGTCTATGAAATTTACGCAGGAAGACTTTCTACCCATCATCACAAATCACGTATTACAGGTTTTCAACCTGACTGTCCCTTCTAATGGTATTTAGAGGGAAAAAGCCAACCACAAAAAAAGACTTTCAGCATTTTTGCAGGCAAAAGCAATTGACACCACTTTCTATCAGGCCTCTTTCTCTAGAATAATGCTACAAGTCTTTTTTGTACTATTGACATAGTATTTTTTCCCCCCTAAAAAAGAAATCAAATTAAGAGATACCTGGCAATATCAACCATTGTCTTCCGTGGACATAAGGCAAGAGACTGCTATCCTCTTTGGGAGATTTAAAAAAATACCATCATCAGATAGGTCCCAACTAAATATGCAGTAAATACTCCTAACGCTACTGCACTGCATAGTTCATTTACATCACTTTCAGTATGATATTTTGCTTTTATTAACATGGCTTTAATCTTCTTGTACTAAAGTAGATAAGGAATATACACCCAGTTATATAACATCTCAGCTGAGAGAAGGTAACATTCAGCTGAGAAGGTAGTAACATTCTCTTAAACTATTTAAACAGAAATATAGGTTCCCACTAGATCATGCCCTTCGTTTTATTTTCCTCGGACAGAGACAGCTACAACGAAAAAGATGTTAAAATATCTAACCACACTCTTGCCAATAGCAAGTAAAAGCTTTGTTGCCAAGAGTTAGTAATGATTTTCTATTATCTAATTTATGCACAAAGTGCCTTTTTTTTTTTTCCCCCCTGTTAAGATTTGTGAAAAAATACAGGTGTTTTCTCCCAGGTCTGTGCACAAGTAAGTGCCTTCTCTACCAGAAGCAGCAATGAAACATGTCCATTTCAATTCTACTATTCGTAACCAGAAAGTGGATTAGCATAGATCTGAAACCATTCATTTATATTTTAAAACTTATAAAATGCTAAAAAAAGGCAAATTTTAGCATTGTATGAAAGGGAAAAAAAAGCTTTTAAGGGGTCTAGTGTTATCTCCAAGCCATTTACCCATTAGGATCCCCAAACTAAATTTCAGAAATGGAATCCCTTCCTCCCCCATTACTAAAGATGAGAATAAGGCAAGACCATGCAACAGTACGAAACAGTTCTTAATGTTGACCCATATTTATCAACCGTAACCAAAAAAAGCTTGTTTTTCATCTTCTGTTCTCATGTTCTCCTCCTTTCTCTACTACTTTAGCTCTAGATCCTTTCCCTGCCTCATCCCAGCCTCCTACCTAAACCTTACTTCATTAGAAGATGGCCAGATTTGCTCCCTGGCACTCGCTGATTCTGCTACCAAATGGAAAATGGCTCCTAAATGCACATGGCATAGAGCAGTGAACCAGTAGTAGACATATCATGCTGCAGCACAGTAAAATCCTCCATTGCAGTACATATTCTTCACTCCAAATTCCCTCATAATCCACAGATTTTTTGAGATCCTAAGGGGCAAAAAAAAAAAAATATCTTTTGATAACAGCTTGATGACTGCTTACCTAACTTAAAAATCTGTTTGTTTCACAGGACTGGAAAAATAGGAAGTCTTAATAAAAAATGTAGTCCCAAAGGGCGCTCTCAAAGGATTATTGATGTTAGTATCCTTTATACGTTCCCCTTCTACTTCATATACAGGAAACTATACCTTTTCCCAAATCTTTATAAATATTTTTTTAAAAACTGATAAATCAAGCTCTGTGAGTTTACATAAACTAATGCTTCACAAATCATGTGTAATTTCCATATTTTTATCATATTTTTTATAACGATAGCACCTAAAAATTTGAGTCATGCTGGACCCCAATGCATTAATGAATGGGAATAGCGAAACAAAACGGGGGGAAAAAAGATTAAAAAAACCCCAAAAAACAACAAACCCAAACCCACCTATCCCTGCCCAAAGAACAGCTTCTTCTGCAAACAATATAGAACAAAAACACAAAAATCAAAATACTCTCTCAGAAAAGATACATCTTAGAAAACAGACATCATGCAAAAGAAATGGTCTCATGTTGCTCTTAAAACAGGCCTCAGATGATTACTAAAATATAATTAACTTGTCAAACATTAGGCAACTAGTAGCAAAAGTGACTTCTTTATCATTATTATGGAAGATACTTTTCTAATTGTGAGTGAATTGTAAGGCAATGTTTAGCACTACAATATATATTTTGTCTAGTTTCAATAAACTATTTATTTTTCTCCTAAGCCTCTCTCCTTCAAAGCCTCCTCAGCGTCTCAAAGTACAATCAGATACACACAGTAGTTATAGTTTGGTCGTGGCTCCAAACAAAATGAGCCTGAAACTCATCACTCATAAAAATCCCTGAATTGCCTTAGGAAATCCTTAAAAGAGAGCAGAGGACCCTCCTGCCAGCCACGGTAGCTCCTGTAGGCTCCACTTCCCTAGGAGAGGCCTGCACAGGGGAAGAGAACATGTGGCACGCACACAGCCCGGTTACTTCGCCTTCTAGGGGAGGAGGGAGGATTCATTCAAACTCCCGAGCAGGCACCGAGCAGCACCCGAAAGGCCGACCAGGGCGCGCTCGCAGCGGGCAGGCAGACCCGCGGCGTGCCCGGCCCGCGGCTCGTTAAGCTGCGGAGACGCGATGCCCGGCCTGCCGGACCCTACCACCTTGGCACAATTCTCGCCAGGCCCGTCCGCCACTTCACCTATCGCTCCTGATCCCACCTGCCTTCGGGCCCTGCTCGCCGCTTCTCACCCCCACCCCCCCTCCTTTCCTCTCAAGGGCCACTCATTACCTGGGATGCCCCGGACGCCCCCTCTCCGGCCGCGGACCGCCCGCCCCTCGCACACGGGCCGCCGGGCCTTGCGAGGGGGCGTGTGTGCGCGGGGAGCCGGCGCGGGCGACCGCGACTGCCCCACGCCCGCGCCGGAGCGGCGGCCAGGCCGAACCAGGGTAGTCTCCTCGACGGGCCGGGGAGGGGCCGGAGCTCCCACCTCCGTCCGTGACCGAGCCTCAGGCCCCGCGGCGCTACGACCTCCACCCCCCCCCTCCGAACCCTCGGCGCCCACGCCGCGGCCCTCGCTCGGCCGCATGGCGACCAGGCCGGATCCCAGCGGCGCCCGGCTGCGGCGCCGGCACTCACCCCGCTCGCGGCCCGCGGCGCCCCGCGCTCCTCAGCGCCTCGCCGCCATGTTAGAGCTGGTGCGGCACAGACTGCGTCAGTGGAAGGAAAGGGCGGGAGGGGGCGACCCCGGGGGCGGTGCGGCGGGGGGTAGGCGGCGGGGCGCGGAGACGGGAGAAGCGGCACCCCGGCCCGGGAAGGGTTGGAGCGGGGGGGTATCCTCGGCCGCGGTACAGCCCTGCCTGGCGGCGGGGGCCGCTCAGAAGGAGCCGAAGCGGCTGGGGGAGGGGGGCGCCCGCTCGCCCGCCTCCTCGAGCTCGTCAGAGGCGCTCCGCCCCCTCCCGGCGCCCGGCCTGCCGGGGCGGCTGCTGCCCCGCGCCCCGCCGCAGGCCCCGCCGCCTGAGGCGAGGCTGGGCGCAGCACGGGAAGGCGCCGGTGTCGCTGGATCGGCAGGAGGCCTCTGCCGTGCGCCTTGCAGGTACACGAGTGTTTTCCGACCAAGCGTGTGTGGGGCCTTCCCTGCTGGCGGGACACTGGTGGGTGGCTCAGCGAAGAGCCCGGAAAACGGCCAAGGGACTGGTAAAGGAAGCGTCTGAAACAGTACTGGAGGGGCTTGGGGTTACTCCAGCAGTACCTGGCACAGGTCGTTAGGGGTTGTAAAGAGCTAAAATGGGCGTTTAGACCGACCGTATGCAAAAAAGTTCCTGATCATCTTCTCCCATATGTCTATATTACGGTTCACAGTTAATTTCTGTGTATCTTAGAAATAGGGACATGAAAGTGTATGACAATGCATAAAGCTGTGAGCATCTTCAAAATTAAGTAAGAGCTACACAGAATTATGTACCTCTTTTGAAGGGTTTTAATTCAGACCAGTGAGTATTGGGGTTAGTAATCATACATAACAACAGGAGGTAATGGAAGTTCTGTCACTGGCTCTTGAGAAGTCTGTTGAAAGCAGGAAAGCAATTTTTCTCCTTCTGAATTTCTGGGGAGAAAAAATAAAAATTGAGATGCTGACCCCTGTGAGTTCTGAAATCCTGAAGAAGCTGGTGACTGGGCTTCTCTTCAGTAAATCAACACTGGCTTCATCACAGCATGCTTTAATAAATCTTGCATTCTTCCCCTTAAAATGTAAGGTATTTTTATCTAGCTGTTTTAATTTCTTTTAGGCATTATTAATTGATTTGATCCAAATGTACTTGACAAGTCAAAACTAAAAAGTTTGGCACTGTGTACGTTAAAAATCCATATGGTTTGCAGAAGTCCCCATCATATGAACGTGGAATAGTTTTCCTCTAAAGTGGGAGATCAGATGCCTTGGAGTTCTTACGTGAGTTTGCACAAGGCCTGAAATACTTGAAAAAGGTTAAGTGCCAGCCTTGGAGATCACCTGGCAGGGTTTGGGTCTCACTCTGTTACTTGCATGCCTGCGTAGACTGTAACTAAGGCGGTCTGGATTTGCTAGCAGAAGGGTACAGGAGCTGTTCCAGTTACAAATTTTACAGTTAGAAAAATTGTTACAAATCCAAATAAAAATTTTACATGTTTTTCTAAAACACTACAGGTCTATAATAAATAAGGTAGAGGCTGTTTTATTAGTTTGAGTTCCATATTCATAAGCCAATCCAATACATGAGGTATGCAAATGATCAACAACAGACGAAAAGTCAAAAAAACCAAACCTTTGATAGACAGCTGCAAAACAGCTAGTCAGAATTGCTCATGGTAATAGTTCTGGTTGTGATTTTAGATAGAATTTCGGAACAATCTGAGATTCTTATCATTCTGTGTAAATGTCTCTGTTATTATTAATTGTGGTAAGAAAAGGTCCAGAAAGATGACCTGGAGCTATGTGTATACAACATGAGCAACATACATGTTACAACATGTTAGATTGGTGTTCCAGAACTCATGCATTTTTAACTTTTTTTTTGGCAAAGCATAGAAAAATTATAATGTAAAATAAAGTAACGTTAATCCCAGTACAGTGAAGCCAAACTCTTGAATTTCGCCCTCCCTGTGATGTCCCTTTGTGATTTTTCTAGGCAGGGAAGACCTTTTTTGCCCTCAGAATGTGTTACGTAAATGTTGGTTTTATTAATATGATCTCTGGATAATCTGTAAGGTCCCTTCCAACCCAAACCATTCTATGACTCTGTGAATACTCAAGATGACCTTGGAACTTTTTGTTTGTTTGTTTGTTTAATTTCCTTTGGAGGGTCTAACTGGCTGGACTTTCCCCTTTCTCCATACGTTTCCTGACATCTCAGCTGATGGAAAATGCTGTCTCAGGGCAGATGCACCATAAGTAGCAGCGCAGAGGGACATGGCGCACTGAGGCTAACCCACGCGTGAGTTTGGTTTGAGTGAGCAGCATCCATCTGTGGCTCGAACGCAGGAAGGGTCTTGTGAAAAAGTAAACTAAGGACTTCTCAGATTGTGTTCTGCAGGCACAGGGAGGTCCCAAAAGTTGCGCAGGCGACGCTGATCCCTTTGTTTCCTTATTTAACCTAGCAGGGCGCTGGACTTTGCCGTTCCAATAGCCCTCTCTTAAGCCAGCGCTTGCGGATACCTCGCGTCCCGCGCCCCGCCGGGGCCGCGGCTTGGGCCTGCCGGCAGCTGGGCCCTGCCCGCCGCCCTGCCCCGCCGCCCCGGGAGCCCCGCGGGCCCCCCCTCAGAGCCCTCCGCCGCCACCTCTCCGCCCCGGCGGGCTGGGGCACGGCCCCGGCAGCGCCACCCTACCGCTGTACTCCGGCGGCGGCTGCCGGCACGGGCGGGCGGGCCGGCACTGCGGTCCGGGACCCTTTCCGCAGCGGAGCGAGGCGGTTCCGGGGGGCCGGGCCCGGAGCTTCCTCCCGCCAAGCACGGCAGTCCCCTCTTCCTCCCAGAGCGTAGGTGCTTAATGCAGCCGCCGTTGGGCTAAACGTGGCCGAGGGAGCGCCGGGCAGTGGCGGGAACCGAGCCTAACGCTGCGGTTTGCCCCCTGCCTGCGGCTGGAGGGCAGCGGGACCCTGGCCGCCTGCTCCTCTCCCTGCCCGCCGCCGCCTTGAGGCCTGTGCGGCGGCTCAGCCCCTTCCCCCGCTCCTGCTGAAGCGCTTCTGGGTCAAAATCTCCCCGCAGGAAAGGAGGAGGCGACCGGCAGGTGGGAGCAGGCGGGCTTTCCGCGGGTGAGCCGGCGGTGCGGGGCAAAGGCAGGAGAGGAGGTAGGCCGCTGCTGGTACCCGCGTGAGTGGATGTTGTACTGCCCACGGCACGGCTGAGGAAGACTGAGGTGACTCTGGCAGGCAGGTGAAAAACACTCTATACTACACAAGCAGCTCTCTTAACACTTAGTTACTTAAGTCTTTAATAATTTTTATACCTGGGGAGTGGCGGGTGTCTACGTTTTCTGCTTTCTAGAAGACTTCCTGGCTCACTTACTGTGTTTCAACTGATAGGAAATGATTTTAAAGACTTTCTTGTCCTTTTAGTGTGTATTTTTCATGGTAAGTAGAACACTTTAGAAATAGTTCTTTAACTAGATACAAATTTACTATTTTAAATCCATGTATTTGGAAGTTTTAAAACATCCAAAGTTTCCTATTGATTTTGTTTTTATAAGATATTAGAGTTAATTACAACTTAAAATTGCATACAAGTTTGTGGTAAATCACTTGATCTGTTAAATACCTTCCAGAAACAGAAATATTTGGAAGTTTCCTGCAGACTGTTTTAGAGAGAGATCTTGGTTCCCAGTCATTAGGTTAGGAGATGCAAGGTTCACTGGAGCACGAGAAGAGAACAGGATGTGTTACCTGGGCATACAAGGAAATTATTCGAGCCTGAAGTTTTTATATTTTTTTCAGGTATCTACATCATCCTGTTTTCTGGCAGCTTAGCTTGCCAGTACTGTGGGGAGTAAATGTGAACTGATATTGGAACTATTTTTTCCATCAGATGGACATATGAAAATGGAGGAACAGTAAGCAAGGCACTAATAAAACTAATAAAACACTAATAAAAAGTCTGTGCTTAATGTTCTGTGACAGTACATGAAATCTTAAAAACAAGTTTAAATATATCAGTATTCTTTTAAAGGTACTTGTCTGATGCTATCTTAGTTCTCTAAAACAAGATTAAGAAAAAAAATCGTGTTTGTTTGCAGCTAGGCCTCTGGACATGGTCATACAAAAAGCTTAAAAATTTGTGCTGGTTTTCAAGTGATACTTTACTATCATGTCATTGGAGAGGAAATGTTTTCTTTTTTCCCCCCTCTCTTTAAACTAAGTAGTTTGTATAGTTCATTAATTCTGATAACTCTGTATTGCTGCTTCTGCTTAGAAGCTGTTGGGGGAACAGTCAATCACTTCTGCTTTTGATTATTGTCACTGTATCTGATTTGCCATCTACATGGCAAAAGGGAACAGAAGAAGTATTTTCAATTAACTGGAAAATCTGTGGGGTAAAAAAATTGTCAAATGGTCTGGTAAATGTGGTTAATTTAGTACTTGAGATTTTGTGGAAGATTACTAGATTGTGGTTTAATAGTAGCTTGACCAACCTTTGGTGTGTATTTTAGCTTATTCAATACACATTATAAAATCTCATAAGAAGTCCCAGCTACTTCTAAAAGCATGTGGCTGCATACTAAGAGAGAAAAGCAAAAAAATCTTCTTGTGTCACACAACTTTTCTCAGTGATGAAGTGGAATAAATTCTTTGTAAAGACAACTATCGTATGGAATAAATAAAAGTGATCTCTGAAAAGGGACTATAAAGTAAATCATTATTATAAAAGATACTTAATATATAATACCTGGAAAAATTGTACCTTTTATTTTTGTATGCTTTCATTTTGCATAGGGAAGAAAATATTTCTTATTATAACAGATCATAAATTAAAATTACTTCATTTTAGCTTTCTTTGTATTTGCCCCAGTGTCAGCGACACCAGTGTAGTACAATATGTCATATGACTTTTTTTCTCTGAAGTTGATTGTGCAGACATCAAAAGAAACCTGGCTGTATCCAGTTTTGTGGAATGATTTCAGTGCCTTACATAGACTGCTCAAATAAGAAGGTTTTTTTCTTTCTCAGTAGACCTCATGTGTGCTGCTGCCATCACCTTGATAAAGTGACATTGGTGGGATCATGCCTACAGTTGAAGAGCATTCAAGTTTGCTGAAGGTATGGTATGTTGATAATTTTTGTTTTTACTGATTGTATCTCCTGAAGCAAGACTTCTAGACTTTTCCATGATCTCTGAGTTAAGAGAATTTGATGGGTCTTTTTTGGTGTACCACAACATTTACTACCAGTGGTTTGTGTTCTGCAGCTTTGAACCAATTTTGTAGGTTGTAGAATACATAGTTGTTAAGCACTGTGTACAAATATTAAGAAAACAAATAAATACATACCAAATTTCAGTAGATAAGTCTGTAGCTTACACTATAATTTGGGGAATTAGGTTGCTTTTCTTTTGTGCAGTGGGTGATTTCACCTGATGCATTGTGACTGATCAATATCCTATATTACAAAGGTGGTCAACCTTCCTGACTAGAAGCCATATACCAAGATTTTCATGTGTTTACAAGACACAGACTACATACTAAAGAGAGCAGAGTGGAAAGGAAACTCTAGGAGAAGCTCGTAGACAGGGTACAGTAGATACCACTGTGGGATGGATGCACATATAGAGCCAGAGGAATCCAGCGATGCCAGCTCAGGAGGTCTTGCCATCTCACTTCCTTTACCACCAATAGGTGTATTTTCTGGCAGTTCCCAGACCCCAGTTTGGTATTCTGGAGTGGCCTTGTAAGGTTAAACCTCACCTGACTTCATTGTGGAGCACCTGCTCGTTAAAAAGCTTAGCTTTGCCTCCTCAGTAGTAGCATGATAGATAGCGCATGTGCCTTTTAAAAGCAGGTTTCTAAATTTGAAAACTTACCAAGTGGACTGACTTTTCTTAGGGCTTGTGAGCATGTCAGTGTTTGTTGTTGTGAGCTTCTCTGAGAAGAATCCAGGATATAGGTTCTTCTCAGAACATTAAAAGTTAGAGACTTGGTTTTTAGCTAGCAGTTATGACTGCACGTAACTGCTTTAATTCTTTCTCATTACAGGTACCTCAGAATTGAATTATTCTTAATTCAGTGGCCATACAGGATGAAAGAAAAATGATCTGTTTTTCCAATACTTGAGTTTGTTCTTTGCCACAACGTACTTTACTGTGAAGAGTGAAAGAATAATCTTTCTGGACACTTTAAAGATAGCTGGTATAGCAAAATGCTTTGTTTGAGGCAGGTTTGCTTGTTTACGCTGAGACATTACCAAGCTCGGACTCTGAGTAGTGATCTGCTTTTGAGCCAGATAAATAGCTGCACCCATGAAGATGAAGTGTTTAGCCTTGTTGGAAGGAACAAGGCCAGGCTTTCTGAAAAACATGTGGGAATTGCATTGAATGTGCTGTGGCAATTGCAAAAGAAGAGGCCGCTTCTCTTAAGGACTAGTGAATATATAAGAAATCACTCCCAGTTTCTTACTCTTTGCATTTTAGCAGAAAACAAGGTGGAACACATGGAAGATGAGGCGATAGTGGACACCCTGTATAGTATTCTAAGGTAAGCAGCGTTATGTTGAATTCTACCCCTATACATTTTGTATTTGGTGATTGTTATGGCTTGAGGAACCCACAACAATTTATTGTCATTTAGACAATTATTTTATCACCTGATGACCCCTCCCCACTCAGGAGGCGGAATCAGGGAAAAAACAAGGAAACCCGAGGGTTGAAATATAAGCAGATTTAATAGAATAAGACTAAATAATTAACATTAATAACACTAAAGAACCAATATTGATCTGATACCAATATAAAATACAAGGATTATACTCAGCCAATTGTATCAGTAGGAAGCTGTGCACTCCCAGCAGTGGACAGCAAATGTCAGATACTGTGAGCGCTATGGCTTTGGGAGGAAGGGAAGGCCCTAGGGGTCTGGCACCGGGGCAAGAAGTTCTCAGGATTGTCGCCATCAAGGAAGAGAGAGCTTCTCAGCAAACTTTCTAATTTATATTCTGTGACGTTCATGGTACGAAACCCTATTGGCCAGCTTGGGTCAAGTGCCCAGGTCTCGCTCCTCCTCATCCCTGCACCTGGCTAACTTGAAAACACTGAGACCTTGAAACACCCATACCATAGCTGGCTAGAAAGTAAATATTTTCATAAATTCAGACACTAGAGTCTTCTAAAAGTGCAGTTTTCACAAGCATTAGAAGAGAAAATAGTCCTCCGTTGCTCAAACCAGGACAATAATAAAAAGAGATGGAATTTTGACTACAAAGCCAACATATAAGGAGATTGGGAGACTGCCCTGTCCCAGCTTCTGTACTCTGACTGTGTGACACTGGCAACTGAACATCCTGTGCCTCAATTTTTGAGATGCAGGCAGAACTGATCTGTTTTGCATTCCCAGTAAATGGAGTTATGATTATTAATGCACAAATGTTTATAATCTGTTTGAATGGACAGAGCGATAGAAAGTAAAATACCATAAATAATGAAAGGACATATGTCTTATTTCTTTATAACTTTTGAAGCAAACTTCAAACTGTTATGTCTTTCTTCTGAAGGCTTAATGTTGAAGACCATGATTCTCTAGCAGAAGTTCTTGTTACAGAAGCATGGAAAAGATTAGAAAGGCAAGTACTGTACTACTATTCTTTGTGAAAGGTATAAGTTGCAAGCATGGTTTGCTTCATGTGAGGCTGCACAGAGCTCTCAAGGAGTATTTACGACATGTTTTAAACGTTATGTGAGTATTTTAAATGACAATTGTATTTTTGAAGGTTTTGGAAATTATTTTTATACGTATGGAGGCTTTGAGTATTGGTGGACTTTGGTACATAAATGCTTGAGAGATTCAGATACTGCAACAACAGGGACCGACACTTTGAAGTATGTTGTCTGTGTAGGTTTATATGTTTGAAGGAAATTTCAGGTTTTAATATTTACAGTTTTATCTTAGAGCTTGCTGTCCAACTCTTAAATGGTTGTTAGAACCCTGCTCATCTCAATTTTAGTAAAAAACTTTTGTATTAAAACATCAACATTTTCCCTTTGTGTGTTTTTTTTGTTGAGTTGTTTTGATTTACTTTTTTTGATTATATATTGTAATTCTCATTTTTTAATCTCAGGTTAATGGCAGAAGCTAGTGTCAGTCTTGGCACCAGCATCACAGAATTGCCTCTCCCAGCTTAACACCTGGGGCATCTTGACAATTAAATAAATTCAGTGTAGCTTGAACACAAAATGACATTCAGGTAATAAATTGCTCACATTCCTTTTAGCTATTTCACATCATTGCTTGAGAATATAATCTTTATAGATTTCTTATGCAGATCTGGTTAAATGAAGAGCTTATGATTTTTGTAGAGCTCTGTATGCACAATATGCTTTGATATAAAATATCTAGGTGTTTCAGCTAAATCTAAGGAATTGCTGTAGGTGACCAAATAGGAAATGCTTAGATAGTTTCATTGTTTTGTAATTCGAATATAATGTTGTCTTTTATATATTTGTTGAAATAGATTTTTGTCTTTAGTTATTCACTAGAAATAAAAGATAAATATTCTGTCTGTCTTTGATGTCTTGACAGGCTTAGTCTGCCAGCTCTGTCTAAATTTGCACTGTGTTTATACAAGCAACGCAGACATTTCAGTCCCGTAATTGGCAAAGTAGCTAATATTGTGGACACGAAACTGGATTCTATACAGGATATAAGGTAAGTGTCAGAATGAAATTAAATAGCAGGAGAAGCAATATGTCACAATTACTGGGCTGCCTTTGCTGAATGCTTTCTCTTTTTCTCAACCAGAGGTTGCTTTTCTTCAGGTTGGGGTTTTGTAGGAAAGAGGTGATTTGTATTAGTGCATTGATTTTCATGGACAGGTTTGCTTAGGTAAATGCATTTTCCCTAATGATGTTGCGAAGAATTTCTTTATAACCAGTTTAAATAATTAAAACTAATGTTCTACTTATAGTGGAAAACCAGCAGATACTGCTTTATACTGATTCTAAATTTTACATGGACTTTTTGGATAATTTAGAGGCTCTTGACTTTCCGGAAGATGTTTTTCTTCCTTGAGATTGGTAGTTTCTCTACTATGACATGGATTTAGTTTACTATTGTCAATAGCAATGAGGAGTCTTAAAGCAATGTAATTTTTATTTATCTTCAGAGCGGGTTTTTTTGGTCAAGTTGAATTAAGCAATTCTTTTGCTAGCATGTCTAGTGCATTAACCCTAATGTTAACATTACTTAAAACCTAATCAAAGAAGTCCGAGTTTCTTTTTCTTGTCTCTCTTCCCCCTTGGCTATTATAGCAAAGTCTGCTCTTCCCTTTTTCTGCTTTAAACAGCACCAGCTTTCCCAAAACTTGTTTTTGTGGGTGGGAGGAGCCTGCTTATGAAACTCATTGAACTGGACTGCATTTCTTTACAGAACTGGCTCTCCCTGTGGTTGTCAGTTTTATTCTCTTAGGAAGGGATTCTTTCTTTAGGAGTGACAATGACTCCTCTCCCCATTCTGTCACTTGAGAATTGTTTGGGTTTCTTTAGTTTCCATTGAACATTAAAGATCTTTTTGCAAACTTGAGTCAGGCAAGTCAGGGTGTTGCCGTAGGCAAATGCTTTCATTGCATACAACTTTGTAAGGGATGGCTGAAAAATCCCGATCATTTCAGAAATTCACTGAAAGCAGAATTTTGACTGTAGTAGGAGAAATGGTTTTGCTTATCTGTTTTTTCTACGTTAGATTTAAAATTCCTTTTTATGCAGGTCAGCAACACCCTGACTAATGTTCCTTTCTTTGCATAGTTTATTTAAGAAATCTAAAATTTATTACTTACCATGTTCAATGTGTAAGTGTGAAATCTTTTGAATTTTTTAGGATCTTGTCAGTTTTGATGATCAGCATATCTGATGTTATCTCACAGAGTTTTCGAGATCGATTAGTACACAAGGCTGAACAGCTCTTGGAAGAAAAGGATGAAGTCCACTTCAACTATGCCAAAAGAATACTACAGTTTCTTCAAAATGTTAAACTGAGATATCTTCCATTGGTAGAAAAATGCAACAAGATTTTCCTTAAAAGTGCCTCCTGTCTTGATATACAGAGTATTAGTCTTATTTTTGGACTGTATGAGCAGCTGGGGTTTGACAATGCTGAATTCCGCTTGGTTGCTAAACAGTTGCTGTCCGAAACTATAGATGATTATTATGATCCTGAAACCTTTGCAAAATTATTTTTTACTCTTGGGCCTATGGCAGGATCCAAGGTAAGAGAAAGGTAAGTTTATTAACAATTTTGTCTTATGTATGATATATGCATAGTCTTGCACAGAAATTAAAAATGTACTGGTCTTTGGAGGAATTTCTGAGCCTACCCATGAGCTGAGCATTAGGTTTCCTAGTTGTAACTTTGTAGCAATGTATTATTTAATCATGGAAACACTGTCACAGCAGTTTGTCTTAAAACACTTGCATAGAAAGCTGGATCCAGTAACCAAGGGGTATGTGAATGCTGTAATACAAGGCCATCTTGTAGCTCTTTCTCTTAGACTACAGCCATCTTTTCACAGTGGATGGTAGTAGAAAACTTTCTGTCTTTCTCCTGAGAAATATATGCTGTGGTATGTGTTGCTTTTTCCAGTCTGGCAGTAGCTGAAACAGCCTAAGTCTTATCCTATCCCAGTTTGATGTACATCCTCTTCTATATGAAAGGTCATCGGCAGAGAACACTTCAGCATTTATTTAGCAATTAGAGCATAGTATTTTGTGGCAGACTTTTTTCTGCCTGTTTTTCTTGTGCTACAAAATCCTATTTGGGGGTGGTATTAGTCATGGGTCACTCAAAGTCTGCAGTTTTAGGCAGAATTTGCTGTATTAATTACAATTATTCATATTTTCAGACTTTTCTTCATGAGCATTTGCCTCTATTCAGAGATCTGGATATACTGAAAGCCTGTGTTGGTTTTGCCATAACTGTCTTGGTTCCAAAAGCTTCTCCTAGATTTTTTTTTTTTTTTAATTTATTTCACTTTTGGTAAAAATCAGTGTGAGTTAGAAAAAGTCATTGGCTTTATTTGCCCCAGAACCAGTTCAACTCACTTGATTCTGTTATCTGTAGCTTGCTGATTGATCATGAATTTTTTAGTGTCTTAGAGTACCTTCCCTACTTCTTGTCTAATTTAAGAATTGTTGGATTCGCTGGTTTCTAGCATCAGAGCAATGTGTACTGATCTAACACACTCACATCTCTTTACCTGTGCCATACAGATCAACTGTTTAGAAGCATCCACAGAGCAAAGGTCTCTAATTCGGGGGAATTTGTTTTCCTGTGTTTTCTGAAGTAGTCTATTGGTTCTTTCCCTCCTAGACAAAGAAAATGGCTGCAAAGTTTGCTGGAGATTTTCAACTGTTTTTCTTTGGAAAGTATATAATTTCTTTTCCTCTTTAGGTTGCTAGTAACTGCAGTGCACATGGCAGAGGAATTTAGCAGTCACCAAGTATTGGTAATACTGAAGACGATGCAGAAAATGAAATGCAGAAATTCTCATCTACTCAAAAAGTAATTTTTTTGATACTACTAAGAAGTTGTATTCTCTAGGTAAACTACTTCCATTTAGTATGGAAAACTATATAATATCTAGTAAGTTGGGAGTAGAGAGTATGTCATGCACAAATGCATATACACTATATATAATTAGCTATTACAGATTTTAGAATATCACAGCTTGACTTAGAAGTAATTGAGGCAATTTAGGAATTTTGTAGAGGGGCATTTTAACCCTACCAAGTTAATGTAATATAATTTTTGGCTTATTTACAAAGATGTGATCCTATTTGAGTAAACTTAGCCTCTAACAATTACTGTAAACTGGTGAGACAAATTGAGAACATAGTAAGTTGCAGAGGATGTGTCCTCTCTAGGAGATTCTGTTATTTATATGAATTGTTTCTTCAAAAGTCATTGGGCCCTACTTTGAACTATTAAGTCTTGCGTCTTTAAGAACCTAGGCCACAGTTTCTGTAGTTGTAATCTGAATGTTGTTTATAGGGAGAGGTAATATCTTTCATATAATGAAGGGGAAAGCAGTTGAGGTTCTGGGCACGGAAGATGTAGCATCAGATATGTCACAGATGCAGCAGAGTTAAATGCAGGTTGTGAGCAATAACTGGATTGAATGTAGTTTTATGAACGAAATAGATCCTTGGAAGAAGAAGGACAAGTAGAATTGTGGAGCAGAGTGGTATTAAAAGGAAGAGCAGGTGAATTCATGCTTTTTCTCCTTGAATCTCACTGTCTAAAGAAGGTATCTTTCCCTGCAAATCTAGCCCCTTCTTGCAGCTTTAGAACAACATAGCTGTAGCAGCCGTTATTATATAAGTGAGTACTGTGGTGCTGAAGCTGGTGATGCTGTTCCGGTTTATCCTGTTCTTGGTCAGCTCTAAATTTAACTGTAAAATCTGCAACAGAAATTATTAGAGTGAAGTAGCTGTTTTGCTGTGATGAAAGCTTTAATTTTGCAATCCGCTAAGTGGAGAGAGGCTACTGTGTCTTAGTGGAACACTGTCAAAACTGCGGTGGAGAGGATTGCAGGTGTGTGCAACCCTCCACCTAGCTATTGTGCACCACAGGACACCCCTTCTTCATGTGGAATGTTGGGATTTGCAATATCTTCTGTATTAGCATAATACCATGTCATCTTTTTCTCTTTGAGTTCAGAATGGCTTCAATTCTGCACAAACACTTGGATAGCTATCATGTATTACAGTTGGTAAAGTTAACGCAGGACTTGGTGCTGTTGCATTGCCACAATCTGGAGCTGTTTGCCAAACTAAAAATGTTACTATTTGGGTAAGTGTGTATTCTTGGAAATGTAGCTATTTAAGTATTAAACAGTTGCCTATTTAATACTTTAAATAACAAGCTAAGATGTTAAATTGGTTTGTTTCCATAAACTATAACAAAGTAATGTACTGTTAAATGCATTTGGTCTATTAAACACGTAAATCAGAGGATAGGAAGTGGATATTGTCTTGACTATAGACCCAATAGTATCTGCTAATAGATACAGTATCTTTTAAAAATAGAGTTTTTTGCCCCTCACCCCTTGGCTGCTGCAATATAATGAAATTGAACAGGAAATTTTGATTGGTGCTTTATAGGAAGAGGAGGTATTAATGTCTTCTTTGATGTTTGGGTGAACAAGTAATGAAAAATATACAGTAAGAATGCCGTGGTTGGCACAAGTGAAAATGTGAAGCAGAAGTACTCTTCTTTTGAATGAAGAACTGTCTAGTTAGTTCTTAGACTTGTACAGGTGCAACATAGAAAGGGAAACCATTTCTGGAACTGTGGGAGAAGAGATCTGCCACTGTTGCATCCATTGCTCAGCCTCTATAGGAATGCAGTGCCCTAGCTGTACGTGTTTTTTGTGGATAATACCTTCATGTTCCTCAGGCACCTTAGAACCCGGTGCTCCCCAGGGCAGAAATCACAGAAATTATCCAGGCCCAGAAACCTACAGACTCTGTTAACACAGGTGGATCTTCTGTCCTTACTAAAGACTTCTGTGTTTATCAGTAACACTTGAAACCGCACCAGCTGACTGAGATACTCCCTGTCATCTTCCCCATTTCAATTTTGAATAAATTGGAAGGAAGAAGTTAATCTCAATGAGAAAAGGTCGTAGTCACTAACTGTGTGTGAATTTCTACCATGTCATTAATATTCTACTTATTTTATATTTGATGTGCAGCTTTTGATTTTTACAATAGAATTTTCATGCATGTAATTTATTTGGGTTTTTTAACATTTGCACTCTGTCAGTGCTGATGGTCTGTTTTTATTTCTGTCTCTCTTCCAGTTTTTTAAGATCTAATGTCATACCTGCTGAAACTGCTGCAATAATTCGTGTTCTGGCCATGCTTCCTTCCTTTCAAGTGGAGGAAATCATTATAAACAAAGCAGCAGCAGTTCTGCCTCAGTGCAGGCTCCATCATTTGAATTGCATTGCTACAGCTCTTGTCAAATGGAATCATTATGGCCAGTTGCACTGGCAAAACAGTTCTGAGCTATGTGTAAAGCTTCTTCAAAAACTAAATGACTATGGATTTCAGAGGCTTCAGAAAGTCGACAACTTAAATCTTCTGTTGGAAGAACTTACGCATGTGAATGGAGAATGGTTTGAAGAAGTCCTCAGTGAGGAAACTATGGCTATGTGTCAACGCTTGATAGACCAAATAACATGGGCAAATGTATTACAGTTGTCTTTTTTTCTCATAAAAACAAACCACCGTTGTCCTTCATTACTTGACAGAATAGCTTCTGTGACTGTTGAAAACATAAACAAGGTATTACAGTTTTTCTTTCTATCTACTGTGTGAGTTACTGAGTAAGAAAGGGCAGGTTAGTAGTTAATGTGTTTCAGAGCACAATGCACAGTGTTTCTAAGAGTTTTCTTCAGCGTACCTGATTTGGAGCTCATCTTTTTCGGTGTTCCCTTGAAGCTCTTTTTTCTTCCATATATATTATTTTGCACTTCTCTTTAATTTTCCTTCCTTATTGTTCAGTCAGTCATAATCCTTTGCATACATTTAACCTCTTTACAAATAGTCACGTTACATAGTGTATGTTTTTACATTACTCATTCTCATGGAGATTTCCCCAATAGCGTGTCTTACCTTTTTTTTTTTTTTTTTTTT
>VFFE01007669.1:5108856-5133118 GCA_008921705.1 Burhinus oedicnemus
TATCACTTAGTTTTTCTAGAAGTAAACACTGTACAGATCAAATTCTTTTCCCTTTCCCCCCCCCCCCCAGTAAACAGGTTTGTTGTGTTTTCTTACAGATTTTGAGTGCATTCTGGATGAAAATAAAAAGCCTTTTTCCTATATGGCTCAGAATATACCTTTGGATAATGTGGAGGGAATACACTTGAAACATGACATCAAAGATGAAGGAAGAATGGTTCTGCCACCAGGAGCTCAGAGGTTAGTACATCGAATTCTTGCACATTAGCACTTCCAAGTTTAGATCAAGTTTAGAACAGGTTTTTGATGCTTATGTCCTAAACAGTTGTTGCAGCTGCTAGGCTATATATTTTTTATATTCCTTTTTCCAAAGCCTTATGAGGTTTAGCCTTCCTTGGTGTGGTGGGTTGACTCCAGCCAGCAACTAAGCTCCCATCCAGTTGCTCATTCACTCCCCGCAGTGTGACATGGGAGAGAATCTGGAGGGCAAAAGTGAGCAAAAACCTCCTGAGTTGCAATTAAGACAGTTAAATAAGTGAAGAGAAGAAAGAAGGAAAAAAAATAAACACAAATGGAAAAGAAAACAATTCATGTAAATGCAGTCACTTGCCACCAGCAGACCAATGCCAGAGCAATGACTACTTTGGAAAAACTCCCCTCATTTTATTGCTGAGCATGATGTTATATGGTGTGGCATATTGCTTTGGCCAGTCGAGGTTCCAGCTGTGTCCCCTCCCAACCTCTTGCCAACACCAGCCTATACACTGTGGGTGCAGAGTGAGAAACAGAGAAGGCTTTGATGCTGTGCAAGCAGTCTTCAGCAAGAGCCAAAATATTGGCGTGTTATCAACACTGTTTTGGTCACAGATCCAAAACACAGCAGCATACAGGCTGCTATGAAGAAAAGTAACTCCATACCAGCCAGACCCAGTTCACTAGGGCAGACAGGGCATTCCTGAAATGTGTTTCATGAGATTGGAATACTGTTTTCCTCCCACCTCTTCAAATGTAAGCCTTGAAAATGCTGGTTAGCTGTTTTTGCCATTTGAACAAAAATAGATGCAGGGAGGAAAAGCTTTTTCTAAATCATGTGAAGATCAAGTATCTAAATAAATATGAGGAAGATGTTTTGTCTAGTTTCAGGTAGTTGTTTAATTTTCTTTATCTATGAATTGTCAGGTTTATCTACTAATTGTCTTGCTGCAGCTATCAATACTGAACTAGAAATACCACTTCTCACTATTCAGGCAGAACCTGAAAGTAAATGCGCATTTTTGTTGTTTACAGAATTGCTTTGGAATTTCTTGATTCAAAAGCTTTTAGCAAAAATTCACATCACCTGAAAGGAGAACCTGCAGTGAAAAAACGACACCTGGAAATGCTGGGGTACCGGGTAGTTCAGGTGAGCAGTCAGCGATATTTTATGTCCTTTTTGAGTTGTATCAATAGTGCAGATTGATATATTTTCCTTGTAACAGATTTCAAGATAGTTTAATAGTTAAAATGCACCTACTGGATGAAAGCAATTTTTGTATTTAAGGGGGAAATTCCAAGCTGTTCTCAAGATGGTGTAAGGACTTCATTGAACTTGCACCTTCTCTGAAGGTGGCTGCAGCAAAACTGAAGTCAAAAGATCTCAGTGTTACCTTACTGCAGGCAAACTAGCAATCTCGACGTAGTCTGAGAAAAGGTGAAACAAGAGTTTAATTTCAATTTACCAAAGATGTCTACACTAGAAAAAGATTGAACATACCCTCCTTGAGTGATAGGGAGACAGTTACGGCAGCTGCAAGATGGGATATGGATGCTCTCTGTCTGCTGCAGTGATAGTGCAGTGACAGATAATTCACAGCCACCAGCATAGAAACATTTGGGTAATGGAGGCTCATGAATGGAGATTCTCCTGTATATGTAATTACTCACCTACTCTAATTTTAGGTAGAATCCCTCTTTAAGCTTGTTTTTTTCTTAACAGGATAAACATGATTTCTCATATTGCCCTGACAGTAAATGGTTATGCTACTGATACACCATTCCAGTTTGATACATTAACATTACAAACTATAGTGACCTGGGATTTTTCTCTCAATTTGGGTTTCAAAAGGTGGGAGATGGCGTAGTGGAGCTGTAATCGCCTGTACTGCAGGGGCATCTGCTTTACATCTCTGCAACTATGCTGCTTTTTTGGAAGCAAACTGACTGTACTTAGATGAAGAAGCAGCTCACGTTGAGAAATTAATCTTTTCAGACATTGAGAAATTAATCTTTTCAGTACTAGAATAAGCCTAGCTTTTAGAAGGACACAGGTGTTAAAGTACCTTCAAGTGGAGAACAACGGATATCAGAGAGCCTTTTCTTTACTGTAAGATGGTATGTGGTGTATACCAGACAATGTTAACATTCGGTTTGCTTGATTGTGTTCTACAGATCCCTCACTTCGAATGGAATTCTATGGTTCTCTCAACAAAAGGTGAACAGCTAGAATATCTGAGACAGCATCTATATGGAATACAGTGATGTCAAATGTAGTCCAAAGTATTTTTTTATACAAACACTTCATGTATCATTAAACTTCTTGTAAGGCTGGAATACTTACTTTCAAAAATCTCTTTGTGACTCAGCTGGACCAAGTCTTGCCATGAGGCATAAGGTGTCAATGGATTTAATCCTCAATTTGTTAGGAATTGCAAAAGGCAGGTCACACACAATGGGCCATTAAGGATGTGATAAGGATGCTTAAAATCTCCCATTATCTGGAAGCTATTCTTTAAGTACATGAGTCTGTGGCAGTTTTGCCATAAAATTACATTATCTACTAAATAAAGCATAGAGGCTTAGCCAGATATAAAACTGTCCAAAGAAAAATTTGGAAATACTCTTGACTGTGAAAGAGGAGGCAGCAGATCTACTGGAAACTATGTCTGTCCTCTAGCATGTGACAGAATGAGCAATAGAGATCAAACAGTGTCTGTACTGCAAAACCAAGAAACTGAAATGCAGATTTACTAAGGATAGGACTGCTATTGCAGCCATTCTGTTTTCATCTTCCATAACAGAGGTACTGTGGGTGACTGTGTCGGGGGAGGGTGTTGTGCGGTGAGCAACCTCCAGCTGCTTCTCCTACCCTGTGATGTGGCATGTGCAGAAGAAGTATGGCTTGAGCCGTCTGGAACACCTTTACATCCTTAAAGATAGACTAGTTCTAAAGGTCTGGCAGCCATCCATACCCTTGAAACACCTGTAGTCCAGTTAAATGCAACTTGGAAGGAATACCCGAAAGATTTATGCAAGGTAAGGAGAAAATAATGCCTTATGTCAGACGTAGGCACTTACTAGCAACTGGATAATTCATGAAATTTATTATTACAGCATTATGCATTGGACTAGCCTGTGCTAAGAGAAATAAACCAAAATTAGACAAACTATCTAACCTGCCTGTTCTGTAAGTAAGACAGTGTATAAAAGAGCAAACTTAAGCTGAAAATTGAAACCAATAATCAAGACCAAGAAAAGCTTTCAGAGAGTGACAACCACCTTGGCTACTGATGGTGAAAAACATCGCTGGTTTATTTATCATGTTTCAAAACCGTCTGCTGGTTACCAGGCTTCCTGTGATAGCACTCACCCAGGGTTTGTGTCAGGAGGTATAAGATACTGAGACGTAGAAGGAAAAAGTGCAATAGCCAGGAGAATGTTCATTGTAGAGTAGTGAACTATAGAGTGGTCATACTTCTGCAAATCAGCCCATTTTCAGAAGCAGCCATGAGGTGACTACAGCTGCTTTTTAGTAGAAGCAATAGACTTTTTACTGCTTCCTTTGAAACCTGGCACAGGTAAACAACTGCATTTCTGAATTGATCATTGTGCTGACACTTTTTTTTTTTACTACTCAGTACTAGAAGAAAATATTTTTATTGACTAAATACAAATCAGGACACTAGTGAAAAGCCAGGAAAAAGCGACAGAACTGATGTAAGCATGTTTTATTTTGTATAAAACGGAGCAGACAATCATAAATATAGGTTAGGAGCTCAGAATCTGGGCTACCAGTCAGAGGACTCTTGCATGACCCTGCTGCTGTACAGATGGCCTTCAAGCAGCAACCTTGGAGCATACAAAAGGTGACAGTGGCTGTAGCTGAAGTGATCATAGATGGTCGTGTGTTTGCGCTGAACCCTACTTTTCAGGTATCTGGCAGTCACTGTGTGCCAAGTCAGCTATGTTCAAATTGTGTATGGTTGAAGTTACAAGTATTCATAATGGGGACAGGATTAAAACTTGCTATGAGTGGATTCAGAAAGGGCATCTAAGAAAAGCAAAATATAAGAGTTTCAGTAAAATGTGCTGCTTTTGATCCTTTGCAGTCACTCTTTCTAAATTAAATCAGCAAGTGTTAGAGCAGATGGGCTGGCGTAAACCAGTGATTTAACTGGAGCCAATGCAAAGATGCTAAAAACAGCTGTAGATTTGGGTACTAAAGAAGAAAACAGTAAAGATGTCCCACAGATTAAGTACCGGTGTATAGTAACATACTGAAATGAGCTACAATGGCTGTGCCTTTGCCACATGTTTACCTCTGTCCCCTAGGAAGGCAATGCAAGGCATCATTTGATAGTTGGAATTGCTGTTCGATCAGGTGTGGTGGGCTTCTTGTCCAGTTTTCCTGCTACATCAGTTGTAATTAGATTTAGATTTATGACATCCTTTAGACTTATGACACCATCTTTATTCAATGGAGAAATCCTTTGAAGAGATACTCTATAAAAACAGTGGGCATGCTCTACTTTAAGAAAACTGAGTGCTCTGTTCTAGGCAAATGCTGTACTAAGAAATCTGTGTCCTGTCAATATTAGAGTGATGATGAGCTAATCACTAAAAGAGACACCATCAGGTGATACTTTTATGGTTTCAAAAACAAAGTTTAATTGTTAAAAGTTTCAACATCAAAATGCACCAACTCTTTATTATGTGGAAAAGTTCTCTCTGCTGTAGGTATTTGCTGATGATCAATTCTTCTAGGACTTTTTCATAAATGCTTGTTAATAGCCTCAGATCTCTGAGAAAAACTTCCATAAAATATTTGCTTTGGAAATAAATACAAAAGCATAAAAAAAAAGTGGAAAATCCTTGTTTCCAGAAGCCTAAACATAGTAGGTGAAATGATAGAGCTATTAACCTTGTGAACTTCTCTCTTTCCTCACATCTGGCTACTAGTACAGCTTTGGCTGAGGTTTGCATTTCTATAGCATTAGGCTGCTTTTGTTTTCAATATGCACTTCAATTCCAGGCTGAATTATTTTTAAAAGGCTCTAATGAAAATATTTTCAAGATATAGCTGAAGAACACAGAATTTACATACATTGCTGAAGGGGGAAATCAGGCTGTACAAACAGCCAGTTAGAATAAAACTAGCTACCTACAAGTTGTATTTAACTTAACAATTAATTAATGGGCATTGTTTGGAGGATAGGCCACCAATATCCTGGATTCTCTGAGTGTAAGGAAGTCTAACTAGTTTTACTGGCAATTTCACAGAGTGAAAAATGGAGTTCTCTCTGAAATCTTCATTTATTCTAATCAACATTAATTAGAATTCTTCAGGATCTTAAACATGAGCAAAAATCCAGTTGTTGTTGTTTAGCTAGTAAATATCTTAAGACTTGGACAGACAGATGAACTGTTTTAACAGTTAACAATATAACTAGTATGCTGCTACAAAACTCTGTACAATTTGGGGACGTTTTCATGCAACAAAAACAGAAGAGCCTGTCAAAACTCCCTCACCATATTGCATTTTCCAGCATTTTGTTTACAGTTTTGATAACTTGAAGAGGTTTAAGCGTGTAGCCAGGCAGGAGGCTCCAGTAGCGTATCGGATCTCTTTCAGTATGCCAATCCATTCCTTCTTTTCATCATCATACCTGCATTTAACAAAATAAGGTCAGAACATAGCTTCTTGATATTTGAGTTCGATGCTTCAACACACATACATGAAAAGGACAGTCCACATGTTGCAAAGGCTTGTAGCAACCATGTGCTGAAGGATGCCACAAAAGGCTGCTTTTGTCTTCTAGAACAGAACAGAAAGATGCTCTTGCACATGTGAGTTGTCCTTTTCCTAGTCCCTAAAGCTTGTTGCTGGCCTGTGTCATACTTCAGTTACTCCTATAAAACCTTTCTCCTTATCTGAAGTATACCTTCTGAATTCCTTCAGATTCTTACATATAAAGGTGTTTTTTTCGGGAATCCTTCCTATTATTCTGCCAGTTAAAACTCCTGAATTTACCTTAGCAACTGAAGAGTCACAGCAGAGATGTTTCATCACTGCTACCCGTGATTTAGATTAAAAAAAATCTAGGACATGGGGATTTCCAATTCGCTTGGAACAATTACTCATTTGATTATTAACACATATGAATATGTGAAGACCTCTGTGTATGCAGGCTTTTCTGTGTAAGAATGTCACGAAACAGAGAATGTTTTTATGGTACACTTGCACGGCTAAACCTGCCAAGGGATATGGCAACTTACTCTTTGAAAGAGTAAAAGAATCTGAAGATCGTGACTCAGACTGTTCAAATTATTAGTAGGTGGAAGTAGTCATTAGATCCAAACCTCATGTTTCTTTGTTACTTTCTGACAAATATTTCTATCTGTCAGCAAGGGCTTTATAACCTGTGCTATGGTTCATTTCCAGAGTTAAACAGAAAACTAATTTTACCCTCCAATGTCTACAAACCTCAATTTTAGATATGGCTTCCCACCAGGAAAGCATGATTAAAATTACACTTACTTCCATATGTCAGTGACTTCACTGGGTGCAAATTCTTTAGATTCAAGCTGAATCATTGCAAAGCCTCCAATAGCATACAAAGCTCCGCTTAAGGTGACTAAACTGATGGAACTTCTCTCTTGGGGAAATTCAGGCATAATCTCCCACCTAAAGATGAAAAGAAAAAACTCAGTTAAACACATGAGAAATATTCTAAACTGAATCACTACAATATATCTCTGGGTGACATCAATTCAGGTACCAAGGACCACTTGAGTGGAGCATTTAGTAAAAGGAAAAAATTCTGAGATTTATCAGCAGTGAGTTTCAGTGTCTCCATCTCCATCCCCACAAGGACTGCCTGTAAGTCTTAAGTGACAGCATTACACCGTGATGACATCTCTTTCCAGAGATGACTTCTTACAGGTCGCCTGGTCCCATCGTCAGTAATATGCTTTATACAGATGTATTGCTCCCCAGCTTCTCTCATTTTTCCCTATAGTTTCCAAAATGCATATTCATTTCCAGTGGCACTGACTATCGTGGTTTGGGCTGGACTGGCCACTGAAACACCAAAGCTCGCCCCTCCAGGTGCAACCCCTAAATAATAATTTCAGTAAAAAAACCACCTCATTGGAACTCGGGAGCATAATTTCAAATTTTCTGCCAATTCACAACTATGAATATATAAAACACAGAGACATCCCACTTCCGGATAATGTCAACATCAAAACTAATAGGCTAATTTGTGTCTCTTGCTTGTGTGACTGGACTGTAACAAACCAGAGTAAACCAAGACAAGAACCTGCAGATTTTTCAGACCACAAGCTGGGCATGTTTCTGAACAATGGAAGAGAAGAATGTGCCAAACATCACAGTAACAAAATGACCTTTACTTTCCTTTGCTTTCTGTAGGTGTAAAGTCCAAAGTTCCCTCATAGAATTACTTCTTGCATAATTCACACTTTGTATTGTTAAATTTTATAAGCAAGTCTCTTTGGCATAGCGTACATTTAAGTTAAAGATTTTGTTGTAGGTTGATGGCTGCAATGCCACCTGTCAGTGAAGACAGCACAGCCACATGTGTTTATATACAACAGAAGTGCTTATTAATAAAATAAAGCTTTACTGATATTACTTTAAATGAAAGTTTATAAATAAGATAATAGGCAAAGTAACAAAAAGGAAACTTAAGAGTAGAAAGACACAGATACAGAGGGTAAAAACTCCTGGAAAATCATGAACATATGAGAGATGCTGACTGCAAAAGATTCTGGCTGTGAGGAAGAACATTGGAAAGTATCTGGACCAAATAAGTGAGCTAATTCCAAGTATGACTTACTCCCTTTTGTCATTATTTTTTCTTTATAGTATTTCAGAGCATGCACTTAAAATTGAAGTCTTCCTAGAGTTTGCATATTAAATAAATAAGCAGAATTATCTGCCTGTTACTAACTAGTGGTAACTGGTATTTGCCGTGACAAGGTAAGTGAACAGCAAGACATCACAAGGCCACATACCCAAAGGACATTCAGCTAGTCCTGTTCAGGCACCCGATTTCTCTTGCTGGGGTTTCATGATCAGTGCCAGTGCTGTTTCAACTGGATTGCACAGGCCTTGCCCATCTCTCCCACTTCTCCCCTATTATGCCGGCACACCTGTTATGTGGCTGTGTGGTCAGCTAAATTAGGAAAGTAATCAGACTTCAAAAAAAAAAAAAAAGATTAGAGGGTGGGTTACTTTCACTACATGAGCTCTTTGATCATGTTTGCAATGTAGCTATGCTAGCGTAGAAAATGCGGGGGAAGGGGAGCAGGAAAAATGGTCAGGCTCTTTAAGCTGTTGTTGCTGAAAATGTGAATGTAGACTAAGTGTCTCAGTGGGAGTATAAGCACCCGAACACCTTTGTGACTTATCTCAGAGCTCCTAAATCCTAGATGATAAAACACTTGCTTAAAAATAGCTTGGATATTGCACTCACTTATTGGTGGTCAGATCAAAAGCTTCAACAGATGCAGTAAGGCCTTCTTCAGTGACACCACCTGCAATGACAATCTTGCCCTTATGGATAGCCGTTCCAAACATCGAGCGAGCCACTTTCATTGGAGCCAGGTCTCTCCAGTCTCCTTTCTTGGGATTGTACACAAACAGTCTATTAGTGCATTTCCTGGGGAGGAAAAAGAAAACTTGTGATCATTTCTAGTGAACTTTCGGCTTGTTCCAAGTGAGACCTCGTTGAGGTGGATTGTGTGGGTTGATGCATAATACCTCTTCCCTCTCCATGAGATCCTTTCTTGTATCTAAACTGAGAACCTTTGCATGTCTACAAAGCACCAATCACGTCCATAGAACTAAATCAAATGTTAAATGCTGCTTAAACAGGACAGCAATTTCACTGTAGCTTACAGGAGAAAGACAACATCCTTTCCTAGCAGATTCTATTCAGATGGGTTTGTGGAGGAATGTATGACAAAGGTTATAAAAAAAAGATTACGCTGCTGTTCTGGCTGATTTGACAAGCTTGTATCTTAAATGTCTCCTATATAAGCACTGAAAAATTACCACCACATGCTCAGTGTGAGTGAAAACTTTGATTTTCCTAGTGGTATAACAGGCATCACAGGTCAGAAAATTTGAAAAACTGACACAGTAATTCCATGGCACCTAAGTATTTCTATCTGGAAGGAAATAATACTTTCAGTGAGGGTCCTCATAGCTATATATTACTAATGTGTCTGCAATGTAAGTAAAATTTGCCTTGGAAATAAGTACGGCCATTAAAATAACTAGTTGGGTTTTATATGCAATTTTACCTTATCATGAAAAAGATACCCTATATAACATAATGTGTTCCCGTCTGCCAAATTGTTAGCAACCTTAATCCAGAGATGTTAAAAAGGGAAACCCTAGTTTCTGAGTGTAAGGACATTTAACCCATAAAGGACCAACCAAATAATGTTATAAATTGTCATGAAAAGACTTAAAGACTCACTTATCATCAGTTTTTCCACCAAGACAATATATTAATCCATTGTTTGAGATAGTAGTGTGGCCATATACTTTGATGGGTAGTTTTTTGATCTCACCCCATTTCATTGCCCTGGAACAAAAAGAATATCACCGTTAGGCTCTTTCAACTAACAATGGGCTATTTACATGTCCTCAGTGGGCATAGTTAAATTTTAAACATACACAGGATCGTAGCACAATACTGAATCTAGAGACTCCTCAGTGCGAAGGTCCTTGCCTGCAATTACATAGATCTTGTTGTCTGACTCTCCCAGCCCAAAGAGACACCTGGCTGATGGCAGTGGAGGAAGGGCAACCCACTCGCCAGCGATGCTATCCAGCTGAAAGAGCATCAGAAGAGGAAGTGTTAGGAAAGGCAAATTGTAAAAATTCACACAAAGAACATAGCTCCACAAAATTAATCTAATTGCAACCAGTGTCTCTCAACAGCTCATCTGCTTGCCTGAACAACCTACCCTTCCCTCAGTGCAGCTAATGAATGATGACTTACTACCTACCCATGCTTCATGGTGCTGAGACCTAGCAGAGTCAATGCCACGCAGCTCCCTCTGCATCTGCTCACCCTCACTCATCCTCACAGTTTCTTTGCCTCTTTATTAAGCTCTTCCTTGTTTAAAGTTCCCTCATCATAGGGAACCCAGGGAGCATGTTGGAAAGAACAAGTTGTTCTTCCTGCCTGAAGGGAGCAGACACTCCTGCCATTCCACACCAATACATTTACCCAGTTGTGCTCATCACTGCAATGAGAGATGCCAGACATCCTCACACCGTTTCTCTTAATGATCATGAAATATTGCACGGCAAATGGCATGTGTTTCATCACAAATACCCTCAAAAGCTGAGATGTCTGAAGGCACAATGAATAAAGACTTCACTCCTAAGCAAAAAAGGCAGGCAGTGCAGCTCCATTGGCAATAATATTGATGTCATCCCTACTGAAGTAATTCCATGGCTGTCTCAATTCACATCCAGTAGGCTGAAAACACCTAAGGAGAAGCAGCAGGGGGACAGAAGAAAAAACAAACAAACAAAAAAACCCCAGTATTTTCCTAAATTGTGGTGCTTAATTTTTGTTTTGATCTGAGAACTTAGAATTTAACCTGAATGCTCTCTAACATTCAAAAAGAATACTTTCTTCTATTGCATATAGATTTGCTTCATGATGTACAGGAAGGGATGGTAAAATGTGAGTTTGCATGAGTGTAAAGGCATTTGACAGAAAGCAAGAGAAAGTTCAGTCAAAGTAATTAGATCTGTGTTTAACTCAGTGACACCCTTTTTCCAGAAGTATGTTCCACAGTCAAGGTCTCCATGCTAAAATGCATCTCCCAAATTTGACAGACCACCCCTGTCGGACAGGAAGTTTTATTGCAACAGTGAAATTTAGTTCATGGACACGGATTGCCCCAATAGGTGGATCTGCGTGGCGTAATGAGATGTACCCATCCCAGCATGCTTAGTGAAATCAGTCTTGAAGATGACATATCTACTGATGATAGGGCAAAAACTAGTCATGCATTTTTGAGCCAGTGGCAGCCTTGTTTTCTCCTAGGTTGCCAGCTACCAAATAAAATGGTAACAGGTGCTTCACTGCCAGAAAAAAAGAGATCAGTAAGTGAAAATCTGTTTGGCACCACATTAACATTTTAGAGGAAACAACAGCTACATGGGTAATGCAGACAAGTATTTTAACTATAGGCAGCCGCAGCAGCAAGCAAGCTTAATGATGACAAGCGAGAGAGCAGGATTTCAGGAAACAGATGTAGATATAGAAAGCAGGATTCTGAAAACTTCATCAATTTTTTTATATCAGTCATGAGGTTTAGTTTTTCAGAGGCCCCTTTCTAGTAGTCTGAGGCTTCTGAATTATGTACATTGACACGAACACAGTATTTTTATTACAAGAATAACAAGTTTTGCACTTCAGGGATTAGTGTTTCACATCTTCCATAAGGAAATGAAATAGGGCTAATCCTTCTCTAGCAAACTAAGACTTCCCTCTCACAGGTGTAACAAATGCCTGAAACCAACTCTTTCATTGTATGTGAAATCACAGTGAGCCATACTCCTATAAACACTTAAGTTTTTGCATTTCTGCCTATCTGGAGTCTTTAAAATTCTGTCACTACTTATCACTCTGCTTTATTTCATATGGAAACAGGACCTACTTTCACTCTTTTATGTCAATGTGCTTAAAGACAGGACATGGCCAGCAGCATATTGCAGAATTCATCATGAGATAAATATCCCCCAAAGCATGTAGCCAGGTAGCTAAAACACAACAGAATTAGTTTATGGTGTAAGCATGCCAAATTGTATTTCTGCTAATTTTTCTGAAATACGTTGTGGAAGTTACAGTTCATATTAATCAGCCTTATATTTATACAGATTTACAAAGATATAAAATTACGCTCTCAGTTGAAACACGGTATTTAGTATACTGACATTGATAGTTTGCCAAGAAAACAACCTTCTACCTCTAAATTACGTATTTTAGAATGCCCTTAGGTTTCCAAATGCAGATGTGACAAAAGGACTTCTGGAATTCTAGTGACAAAAGTGGCATTTAAAATATGCACAGTCCTGCTGTCATAAAAATATTTCAGATGCAAAAAAAAGAAAGACATCTCCTTAGATCTAAAGCAGCTGAGCACTCAACTTTCATGGAAGTTAACAGAAATTCACAAAAGGTATTTTACAAAAATATTATTAGGCTTAAAATTAGGCATGTACCATGAAAAATCTGGGCCTTCAACAATGAAAGCCGGTGCCTAGATATAATATACTAATCCTTTTAATCTTTTCTGAGATATCACTGGGGGCTTGATCTTGAAAGAGAAGATACAAGTCCCTTGGTTTCATTTATCTCTCTGAGACAGGAATAGCTCTCTATAGATACTTCTCTTCAACGACTGTACAGAGACTAGACAACTCACTTGCATAGACTCAGAATACTTCTCAGTAACTCTTATAAGCACGTATTGTTGCACCAACAATTATAAAGCTTGTACCTGGAAGAAGTATGACTGGAAAGGCTGATCCTTGTTCTCCTCTTCCACATACAGTCCTCCAACGATGTAGACCTGATTTTGTTTGGTGACTATACTGGAATGATTTCTGGGAATCTGTTCTGCCAGGGCTGCTAGGTAGCATTCATTTTCAAGAGGGTCATAAGCTACTGCAGCAGTGTCATTAACCAGAAGAATCAGGTCTTTGACAAACATGCCGTGCCTGGGAAGGTCATTTAGGTAGCCAGGCAGTAAATCTTCATCTCCTACATCGCCATTCACCTCCCCTTTGGTTGACTTTTCTGCACTTTTGCTAGAGTCAGGCAGTTTTCCAGCAAAAGCATCCTTAATTATCTTTACTTTTTTCTGAAGGTCTGAGTTGCTTTTAATTATATCATCCTTCTCAACATGTTCTTTGAAATATTTTTCTGGCATAAGACGAAAACGTATGCAGTCAAAAATTTCCCCCAGGCTCTTTACTCTGTTCTCCTTGTCTGTTCGGACCCATCTCATTACTGCTTCAAATACCAGTTCTTCCTTCTCTACGTTTAAGCTGTCAGGTGAAATAACTGAGATAAGTTCATGCGGGGCAAGCTGCATGAAGTCCTCTTCTTTGCAGATCTGCACAAAATGATCTGAAACAAAATCACGGGCAGAAAAGGCAAGTCTTGGGCAATCAAGCAGAACACCTAATCGAAGGATGGCCAGGCAGTTACCAACAGCAAGCCTCTTCTGAAGATAGGAGACGCACACAGTGAACACAGAAGGGATCTGAAAGCGACTGGCCAAAGCAAAAATATCTTGCACGTTAGCATCATTAAGATCAATACTTGCTGAATAAAGGTATTTGACAATCATATCCAGGATGTTGGGGTCAACGTTATCTAGAACCACCTCCTTCTTTTTCTCTTCATTTTGCTCAGATAAGAAATACTCACGAAAATAAGGGCTACACGCCGACAGAATCAATCTGTGGCAAGGCAGGCTTCTGTCACCAGCTTTTAGACAGCAATCTACAAACTTTTTCTCTTCGAGGAGCTCCTTGAGGCCATCCTGAAGAAGGGTGGATTGATAAAGTCTGAGCTCTTCGGTGAGTTCCCTTTGGGAATCCATTTCGCAAATACTTGGGAAAGGGGAGGGAGCAGAAAGCTTTAGCTGTTGTCTGCCCAAAGGTCTGCCTGTAAAAAAGGCAGACCAATGTGCTTTGCCCTGCCTGAAGCCTCTGCAACTTAATCTCCCTAGCTAAATATAGGTACATACTCTTACAGGTCGGAATTTAGGATGGATGGTTTGGAAAAAAAAGAGTTGCTCTCGCAGCTGTCAAAGACTGAAAGAAGCAACTGTTACTTTTAGTCACCATGGTCAGGTTTTGCCATCATTCTCCACATTGAATCAATGAGATTATGAGCAATGTAAGAAATTATTTGACATGAATAAGGACAGCACAATCTGACCCTCAGTGAGACAGCTATGAGCAAGATTGTAAATATACACGTTATCAAATATTCTGAAATAGAAATATTATTAACCAAGCTGTCAGCTGCAACCACTGTTCCATTTTTTCAGTTAATACATCTCATTGCTGCAAGTCATAAAGATACTAAAAAACTCCAGAACTTTGCATCAATTATCTGTGCTCTAAGATTGTTTTTTTACATAGCCATATCACATCTACAATTTCTTCAGATATTGATAATAAGGCTTTGAAATTCATTTTGAGCTGCTTCTTCATATCCATTTGGTTGTATTTCTTTGTAAATAAAACCCTACTGTTTAGACATAAAATATACATTATTCAGGTAAAATTCTGCTTTCAAAAATAATTTAAAATGAAGTCTCTGCCCCCCCTTAATAAATGCCATTCTTCATTTCAGATAATCTGTAGACATTATCAATTCTTTTAAATTCGACTGTACTAGAAATGGTGTTAACTGCTGTTAAGCTAAACTGAAAACAGTACATAGGAAAGGTAGAACATAGAATGAAAAACATGTAGTCCACCAAATCAATATTATTTAATGGATGTGTAATTTAAAAAAACTAAAAAAAAATAATATCTGAATTTAAACGAAAAAAGCCCCAAATCAGACAAGTAGTTTGAAAAGTGAATGTGAATTTAGAAAAATTATGCATATGTTGAAGGTTTCACAATTTAAAATGGGAACATTTAGATTTTTATTAAAGGTGGTAATACCGATCCAAAACAAATTTGAAATTTTAAGTTGTTTAATGTACCTTGATGAAGGACTGTATTTTGCCCATATAGAGAGTGCTTTTTACCCATAGGGTAAAACGTTCTTTGAATGTAATGGAAACTGGATCAAAACACAACTATTTGAATGCAAGATCTACAAAGATGTATAATGTTATCAAAGTTTATTGAAATCATGATTGCTTTTCAATATAGGTAGTATTTCATTAAAATATATACCTTGAAAGATTTTCTACAAACATCACAATTATAGTCACACCACAGTTACTTTACTATCAGTCAGCTGCTAAAACAACAGCTGATACAAGATCTCATTTGACTTTTTCCACTTATAGGAAATAGCACAGAGGTCTTATGTCACTAGAAAACGTAACAGCTGCATCTTCCTTTGAACAATAACTGACTCATTTCTCTCTAACACATAACATCATAAAGGTCTAATGACTCAGACACAGAAGCTATTTGTGTGTGCACTTTTTTCTAGATCATTCCTTAAAAAAAAGTACTCTAGCCAAAAAAAAAAAATACAGAAACCCAAACCCCACAAAAACTGTATGAGGATATCTGGATTACAATTAAGTACCTGGAAGGATACATGCTGAACTTTTAACAAAACTAGGAGACATGAAAACAGTATTGCTTTTTGTCAAAGTTATCAGTAACACAACACCACTGTAATGACACATCCAATATGCCTAGATACAAAATGTTCTGCATATGATGATATTTCTACGTCGCACAGCATTAAACAAGTTATGGAACTTTGATTTAGATATCATTATGGGAAAGTGCATCACTGTGTATAAGTACATGCATACACTGAGCATCAAACTATACACTACACACTGCCCTATCTCAAATGGTGGTCTCTGCGTACGTAGGAAGTTTCCTTTTCTGACATACTTCCAGGTAAAATGGCAGGTGATGGCTGGTCCTGGCAGCCAATCACAGGGCAGTGTGTAAACACATGGGTCATGAAGTTGTAAAAAAAAAAAAAACAAAACCAAAACCCAACTGGTGGCTACCTGCCATAAAATGGTGGCTGAAACACCATGGCAGACTCTGTGTTGTTAGAGGAGGGGGCTTCCTGCTCTGACAACCTTCTGGGGAAAGCAGGATGGGGTGGCTGGTCCTGCCAATCACACGCCCAAAAACATCTGGGGTACGAGTGCATCAGAGCCCACAGTCAGCCAATCACAAAGCAGTATATGTGGGGTATGACATTTTACACAATGGCAGCTGAAATAAAATGACAGACACCATGCATGTAGTCAGGAAGGACTTTCAGGTCCTTATAACCTGACAGCAAAAGGGGAAGGACTTCTCTGGTCTTACATCATGTGACCAGAGGATGGGCGGGAATTCTGGGGCTTGTAGAACAAGTGACTGCCTGCAGGGGGCGGGGCCCCAGCTCCTGTGGAAGCCCCGCCCCTTCTTCTATTAGATACTGGTTGTCCTCCCACTACTCACAGAAACAGTGTCATAAATAAAAAGCTTTTACACATACCAGGATTTTGAATAATCTTTCCTTTATGACATATCCTGAGGGCGTATTACCTAATATTTGCTTGCTCTTTAGCTTGGGCATGTTCTTTCTCTGCTACTCTGGCATTTCTAAATTATCTTCTACAGATCTCACAAGCCCAGTAAGAACTGAGTGTCTTCCCTTGCTTAGGAAACAAATGCGTGCCAATCTAAATCAGGTCATTACTTCCCAGAGTCCCTGGAGTGTGAATCCGTCCTTTAGCTTCTCTATTGCAAGTCCTAGTTCTTCTGAAAAAACAGGCTCCCCATCATGTTGCTGTTTTGAATGCACGAAATATGAGAGAAAATAAAGCAGAAGGTACTTTTTAATTTTATTATTCCATTTTAATAACATAAATTTGACAGTATGAAAAATATGTTCTTACCTTGTTTTCATCAGCAAAGTAAGCCTGCAAAAAAAAAGAAAAAAAAAGTCTAAAACCAAATCTGCTAATAATTCCTTGGGAGTCAAAACTGTATTTGATAAGTTTCCTTCAACAAACCAGTCTGTATGGATTTTATTTTTGTTTTGTAAGCAAGATCAGAGTGTTTTCTATGTTGAATAATTTACAAAAAGGCTCTAACAGGAGTTGCTGATTATGTTATTTTTCATTAAATACCTATCTTTGAATTTTCCATCATACTAAACATTGATTTTTAAATGGTAGCATTTTCATATTCCATTTGTTCCACTGACAAATACTTTATAGGGAAT
This sequence comes from Burhinus oedicnemus, assembly GCA_008921705.1. Classification (NCBI taxonomy): domain Eukaryota; kingdom Metazoa; phylum Chordata; class Aves; order Charadriiformes; family Burhinidae; genus Burhinus; species Burhinus oedicnemus. The sequence goes on from VFFE01007669.1 coordinate 5,126,118, forward strand.
AAAATGTTAATATGAAGGCAAACTGACAGCATTCAAGCATTTTCTGCCTCATGTGCAGCAGCATTTATTATTCAATTTCAAAACTAACTTACAATGTATAAGTAATATCAAAATTCAGTTAACATCATACTCAATCTAAGAAATGAACACAGAGTAACTGAACAATTAACCAAATTTTTCTAATCTCAGACAGAGATCTGGGAAAGAGATACAATCTTTCCCATTCTGTGTGTCTGGAAATTCAGGCTCAAACACTTCAGGAAATCAGATCTCTGAAATATCCAGAGCTCTAGAAGTGTCTGGACCAGCAGGCTCTAGATCTTCATATTTACCAAAACCAGCCTGATCTTACTTCAGCTGCACCTATGGACTGGCAAGGGGCAGCAAAGAAAGCGTTTTCCCACTCAGCTGGATCTCAAGCCACTCAAGACTACAGAACAGCATTGCAGTCCTCAAGTGGAATATTGGTGTGGAGCCACTCCTGGGGTCCTGGACGATCTATGTCCCCTATAGCACCCACCTTCTAATCATTTACAGCTTCCAGTTTTTGTTTTAGAATATGCAAAGCACAGCCATTTAGTCCAGGTGACAAAGGCACCAATAGAGCAAAGAGAATCTACCTTTAAGGAAAAGGTAAATGTGCAAAAATGAAGAGAAGGCAAAAAGTGAGAAAAATGAGGAAAAATGAGGGAAAAGAAGAAAGAAGAGCTTATCTATATCAGTAAATGATAGCAAAAGAAAAGAAGGTGGAAATAAGATTGGTGCTAGCACTGCTAATTTACCAAATTTCAGAGATGAATTAGGAAAACACGTCAATCGTCAATGTGTCAAGGCTAGCACTTCAAAACATGGGCAGTCTACCTGTGCAGTCAGTCATGCAGTCAGGTATTACTGGGTTGCACAGTAAATTTGGAAATTCCTAAAAAGAAGGTCATCAAGCAACCTAATGCATTTAAAAGTCAATTTTCCTGAAATACTGGGAGACAGATACTAATACAGTTTTCTAAACTGGTATTGTCAGGAGTGATGCAAAATTATGGCTGCCTTTCTAAAAATCTTTCAAGTTTGAATCTTAGATGAATGTTGAATGTACAGATATCACCATCTATTAATCTGCTCCAAGAGAAGGAAGACTTGTTTTAATAGAATGTATTTGATTATATTATACTGCCGGTTTTCAAGCTATTCCTGATCTTAATGTGTTGAGAAACTACATACAACAATTACTGTAAATATGTACTACTATTTATTTTGAAAAATAGTTTGTTTTTAAGTTAAAAATCCATAAACAGAATAAATTCCTGGAGTAATCAGGATTTTGAATAAAAGGTGTGTAGGTGTGTTTTTAAATACAGAAAGTTCAGTTTTACCTTATCTTTAATAGAGGACTACAGCTGTACGTTGCTTACATTTGAATAACCAAACAAGAATTATTTTATCTTTTGGTTTTCTGTGGAGCAGCTTACCACAAAAGCATCTGTATGTTCATCAGATTCTATTTCCACATCATCTTGAACCTGCTCCACTGTTAGGTCTTCGAGTGGTTGAGGCTGCACATTAAAACACTGAAGTAAATCCACATATCTAATATGTTTAATATATTCTTATTACTGCTGTTAACACAATAGTGTATCTAATTTAAAATAAGTGAGTGGAATACCTTTTCTTCCATTTCATAATCCACTCCAAAGATAGGGTTAGCTGAATAAACTCTGTGAAGTGAATTAATTTCTTTCACTGCATCCTGTAGTTTCTCCACAGGGTCTATTTTAAAACCAAGTACATATCCTCCACTCTATATAACAGAGAAAAAAGAAGACATAGATTTATTAGTGTTGCTTATTATTTAAACAACTTTTTCCCCTTGAGAAGGATTTGCAGTTTAATGGTAGCAAATTTCAGTTTGCTGATAAAACATTATCTGTATTTTGGTATTAGTTTATTTTCAATCTGCCACTTAAACCATGGGTGAAATAAAAACAATGACAATGTTTCTCTTTGAGGTAAATACGCTTTTAACTGTTAGCCCATTGTATAAATGGGCAACAAACTTCTTACACAGTAAAACAAAAGCAAACAAGAGTGGGAGAAATTCAGAAGTGATACTAATAATTTATTCTGAGCTATTCAGCAAATGTTTAGTGTGTTAGATCTTTATGTTGTTATTAAAGAAGCTTACAGTAAATAAAGTTAGTTGAACTTTTTTTAAAAAAAATAAATCACCATTAAAAGCATTTCTGATTAAGGTCAAATTGAAGAAAAATAATTTTGTCTCTTACAGCAAAACAGACAGACAAGTGAAAAAGATTAAAAATAGTGGTCTTAATTAAGTATAGAAGTGATTAGATCCCAAAGATAATCTGTCAGAAGACACTGTTTTTAACAGTTATTTTACTTTATTTTAACTAGCCACGCTGGCCTATTGTTGCTTCGCTTAGAGAAACCATAACTCATAACAGCCATATTGACCTTAACATACAGACATTTTAAGCAGTGCCAACAGGAGTTTTTTAAAGTTGTGTTCAAAAGGCCACACAGAAGGAAAACTCTAAGTACCTTAAAAGTAGCCCTGTAACATTTCAGAATTAGAGAACATATATACATATAAAAATGTAACAAATTAAAAAAGGCTCTTAAATCTTCTTACCTGCTGAGAACTCTCTATCACAAGTGCCAAGCCAAACTTTGAGTCTCTTATTTTTATTGAACGCTAATGGTAAAGAGGTAATAAATGTTTGTTAAAAATTTTGGAATTACTTGATAAAAAATAATCAGATTTTTAAGAGTCTACTAATTACAACTACTGGTTCTGGAAGCTTGGCTGCCAGCATTCCCTCCCATTTAGCATTGCTAATCTGAACCCCTGAACCTCAGGGAAAAGTGTTTTTATCAGAAGTGGCAACAGTGGTAACAGTTCATTTCTGAACATCAAGTTCACAGATCCCAGTGCATGTAGGTGGGATCACAGTAAATAGTTTGCAAATTGGAAATACCAGCCATTTTCAACATCTGTACCTGCCCATGAAAGCCCCCAATTAATCTGGGCAGAAAAAAAAAATTCTACCCTGTGATTGACTCTGGTAGGACGAAAGTCCTCCGTGACTGTGGGACATGAAATAGTAATTTTGGTGAGCTGGGAGTTTTAACTGAAGACTTGAACTTATGCCATTTCATTTTGAAGATGGTTGTTTTAAGATACTTACAATTTGTAGATATGGTATGCTGACATTAAAGCTGTCATTCATATTTGCATGCCAAACTATTCTCACATTAGTAATAAAAAACGTTCCCAAATTTCCCTATTAAAGAAAAGGTATGTTAGAACTGCTTTGAAGCATAGAGCCTTTTTTCCTAACATGATGATTACTGCTATCCATTTAAACACAAACAGGATACAGCTTCCTATTTAATTCAATAAGAACCTGATTCTTTCCCACCAAATCCAGTCGACATGCTTCTACTGATTGCAAGGAAGCAAGATCCAATCTTTAAAGGATACAGCACTCAAGTGGTGAAAACAGCTGGGAGTACCTATTACTGCAGCAAAGCAGGATCAAATCACAGCACAGCAGACCTCATAGGAGTACAGGAAGGATCTGAGAGTGTTCTTAACTGTACAGATCTGGAACTGGCGTATAGCATAAGTATAATGGTATGTGGGTTAAACTTAGGCAATTGTGGAGATGTGTGCCAAGGGAACGGAGAGGAAAGAACTTTTTAGCTTGTCAGGACGGATCCTATTTCCATTCTGGACTAAAATTGCACAGACAGAAATAACAGCTCCCATTTTGTTTCATGGCTCTGGGAAATACTTGCAACTAATGCTCTGTAAAATAACATAAATGTTTTCTATTTTTTCCTTAAAGTCTTTATTTTTCCATGTTTTAGGACATAGATTCCTATACCAATATTGCCAATTCCAGTAATCAAAAGACAATATAGTCTTACACTGTAGCCACAGCTGCATGTAAACATACAAATATTCAGCAGAGGACTTGGGAAACAACATGGTTGTCTTTCAGGATGATACAGAGCTTTAGACTCATAAATATATCTTTTTAACAGGAACTGTTTATCTAGTTCCTTGAATATTAGCCGAGTCATGTAGACTTCAGGTTGCCAAAAAGAGACTTTGTTGTACTGAGTAGCAAATGTGTGGGATCCGTTTCTCGGCACGCATCAGCTGATGAACTGAATTAAAGGCAATTCCTCTGAGGTTACAAAACTATAGTAGTACAATTACTAGATGAAAGCCAAAACATTTTAACTTTGCTGTAGTCAATGTAGTCTCATTTTTCACTATACCTGGTCACTGGATAAATTCCAAACTCCATTGATTTTATCATATATTTGTTCTTGTGGTAATAATCTCAGTTGCTTGTTTTGAATCAATGCACTTCTCAGCTTCAGATCTCGATACATTTTTGAAGTTTCATAAGCTCTGCAAAAAAAACCCCAACCACACGTTACCATTTCTGTGTTTTCTATTATCTGTACTCTTTGTTTTAGTACCAATATGAAATGTTGTATATTTTCAACTTTTCTTATCACCAAGTTGCACAAAAATGAGAGTACTATTAAGACTTCGTCAACTAAACCACTATATTCAGCTTTCCTTAAAAAAGTTATCTTTAAACTGAAAAGGGGTTTTTTGACATCTGTTTTGATGTCCTGTATTGTTCATGTGCATACGGTTTCTTTCCTTTTCTTAAGATAATCATCTCCCAGCCTCTATTGCAAAGCGTAAGTCTTCTGAGTCCCATGTTATACATAGTATAACATAGTAACATCAAGAATCCTTTATTTTTCAGTGCCAGTTAAGTCACAAACATCCAATATACATACGTCAGTATTCTATAGCTCTTAAATAGAAACCTATGTAATGTATTATGCACACATTCATTCAGATGACTTATCTTTAGATGGGAAACATCTACTGTTTTGCAGTCAATCAGTTTTGCTCAGGATTTAACTCTTCATTTCCATTACATGGTCCAAAATTATGGAAATGATTATAGACAGAAATTATACCTAGAAAATGCACACTGAAATTAGCTCTTTTGTACTTTTATTTGTTCAGATAGTTTATCTAGGTGTATAAACTAGGTGTATATCTAGGTGTATAAACTGTGATGAATGACTGGTATTAATACATATTAATTTTCATTACGCACAGTTATCTTCTAGAATTTTTGATCATTCTTCCCCTTCCTTCCAAAGATTGTGTTCTCCTCTTTTGGGTAAATATGGGCAGTTATATACTCGGTCCATCAGCACTAGTAATCCCACATATTTGATTCACTGAATTTTGTAGATGAACAAACACTATTTTAAGTATGCTACCTGTGTACAGCAATAACTGAAGTGAAGAGTCTGGGACTCCCAGGGACAACATTGGTAAATATGAACTCAAACCGTGTATTGTTACATTTAGTCAATATATACAGAGCCTCTGTCTGCCCTCGTAATTTCTGTAACGAAAAAATGAAATTTAACATTTTGACAATATAGTAGCTTGACTATACAGGCAATAAATAATGTTGACATATTTCCTAAATTCTTGTTCTAAATAGTATAGTTGAAGGTGTAATCCTGATTCTACCACTGATCTACTGCTGTCTTCAGCTGAACTCAGGTTTTTTGGAGAAACTAGCAGTTCCATCAACATTAGAACTAATGAAGCCTGCGTGCTATACATTTGCAATATCATGACTGAAACGGTATTTTTGGCTTTGTTACCATGTGGCTGCCCGGGGAACCTACATAATCTCCCTGCTAGTTCTTTGCTGCAAGCCAAACAAATGGCTTCACAGTTCCATGTAATTCAGGCTATGTGTTTGAGAGCTTTCTTGCACAAAATCAGTGCCTCTCTACACGTTTGCTAAATTTAGACACAATAAGCCAACATGTGCTTGACTTACCTAGAGGGCAGAAGAATCACCAAACAGTGTGGTCACATGAGTTTTACTGCCTTAGGAAACTGACTAAAAACACACTCCTACAGAAATGTAAAACTCAAGTTTTAAAACTAAACTTCCATTACTATTCTACTACTGTTCTTGCAAGTAAACTTTCAGGTTATTGTTGATATAGTGCAATAAGTATAAATAATGAATTACAGCTTCTTTTATTATTTTTAAAAGTATTTTTTGAAACTTACTGAGTTGGCAGTTCTTGTAGTTATATTTATAATGCAGTTGTAACCAACAGCTAAATGTTAAGGGAGAAAAAAAAAAAAGAACACTTTTGAGAACACGAAAAAATAACAATCAAAATTACAAAGTACAATATTGAATTTTGCAGCACAGCTCTGGATGCTACTTGTGAGAATTACAAATTGTGGTTAATGGTCTGGGCCCTCATGACAAAATCAAAGACTAATTTAAGCTGGAAAGGACCTTGGGAGGTTGCCTGGTCCAACGCTTTTCTCAAAGCAGGACCAACTCCATGTGGCTGCTCGGGGTACTGTCCAATTGAGTTTTGAATTTTTCCAAAGAAGGAGATTCCACAGGCACTCAGGGAGCCTGTTCCACTGTTTGACTGTCATCATTGTGAACATTTTTCTCCTAATATCTAATCAGAATTTCCCTTGTTTCAGCATTTGACTGTTGCCTCAAGAAAGTCTGTTTCATCATGATGTTGCCCGTAAATTTTACCCTTATAAATAAAACTTTCTCCATCAATATAATACTTTATAGAAGAAGAGCTAAGGAGATGACAAAGAAAAAAAAGCAGCAAAATGGAAAGTATAAATGGAGAAGAAACAGAAGGAAGAGGAGGAAAAGTTATAAATTTCACTTTGCCTCTTCTACAGTAGTGCTCTGATACAAAGTAAAAACAGAAACAATCCTAGCTGTTCTTCCTAAAACAAATGGATGCAATAACATGGTGTTGGGCTAAATCTGAACGTCAATGACAATCCTGCTACCGATACCAACAGCAGCACAGTCAGGTTACCAAAAAAAAAAAAAAAAAAAAAAAAAAAAAAAAAAAAAAAAAAA
>VFFE01007669.1:5133138-5196393 GCA_008921705.1 Burhinus oedicnemus
GGTCTCAACGGCCACACAAGCCTTTCCCCCCCCCGCCGCCAGGAAAACACGCTCCCCCCTCCCGCCGCCGCCGCCGCAGCGGGACGGTTCCCAGCCTGCACCGCGCCACTAATGGCGGCCGCGTTCAGCCTACTGACAGGCGCCGGACGGGGCCCAAAGCCCAGCTGGAAGGGGAGGGTAGGACAACGACACTTACTGCGGGGAGATGTCGAAGCGGACATCTCTGTCCTCCCACAGCACGTCCAGCACGGCGCTCATGGCTGACGCCCGCGGCGCCAAGCGCCGCTCCCTCCGCCGAGTCCGGGCGCCGCCGTGGCAACGCGGGTGGTGTCTCGCGCTCCCGCCGCGATCGGGATTGGCTGCAGCGATGCACGGGGGTGGGCACCCCCGCTCCCGTCTGCGCTAGCCCCGCCCCCGGCTCGGCTGAGGTAGCGGCCGCAGGTGGCGCCGAGCTGCGCGGTGGGGAGTGCTGGGCCTAGATAGGCTGGGCTGTATCATAATGTTTTTAATTTGGAATAACTCGAAATTTGTATTTAGCCGAATTTTAAATGCGGTATCCTACCACTTTCGAATAAAACAATACTTTAAATAAGTACGACTCATAGGAAGCAACTTGACAGTTCTTTCCCTGGAGCTGGCCCCTGAATTGGTGAGGAGCCCGCCGCCACCCACCTGGCAGTCGATACGAAAGTGATGAAGTAAAAAAGGCCGTCGGCGCTGCCCGTCCCTCGGCCTCTCCCTCCTCCTGCCCTGGCCGCGGCTGGGCGGGCCTTGGGCCGCTGCTCCGGCCCCGGCAGGAGAGCGGCCGGGGGCTCTTCAGGTAGGAAGGGCAGTGGGTGTGTGGCTTGAGCCCAATTTCAAATTTTTGTTGATATGCCAAACTTACCATTTGCTCAGGAAAAAAAAACCCGCAAGCCTAACCAAAAAGATTATCGGGTTTTATATGTAGGAGTGCCTAATCTGAGATGTTCAGTCTTGTTAAGGGCTGTTGCAAAAATCCAGTTACATCATCAGGAGCGCATTACACAGTAAGTGTAATTTATCTGTGAGGTAAGTTTTTAGTCCTGTAAATGTACCATTATCCATTCACTGTCCTGGCAGTAAAACCATACATGTTTTATTAGAAACAAGCTTTTAAGTATATAAGCAATAGGAAATACATCGTATACAGGCAGACATAAATGTAAAAACCAGTATGGCAGTGATGGGCAATAAACTCTATGCTGCATTCAATGTTTTGAACATAAGTTTAAAAGGTTTTTTAAGAAAGATGAAAATACTAAAATGCATTTAAAAGTTAGACTTGGCTTTCAGAAGAGAAACACATGTCAAGGACGACTTTGGACATGAACTAGCCTAATGTAGTAATGCCAACTATTGGTATAGTCACTCATATAAATATGGGGATGTGTTTTAACTGCATTTGTCATGTATCTTGCTAGCTAATGGAACCTGAGCAAAGTTCACAGTAAAAAGGCCTAGATGTAACTGTGATGTGGTTGGGAAAGGTGGGTAGCAGAGCCACCTCCCTGTCTTGTGACCTGGAGAGCACGCAGGCCACAAGTTGATGCATTTGCTGTATTTATCTGTACTGAGTAGTACCCTGCATGTAATTTGGAAATTGATGTTTTATGCTTGAAATATTAAAACAGGATTTGTGGGAACACTTCTGCTTAAAAAAAGTGAAGTCTTCATTGCAGGAGCCATGCCAAATATCAGATTTCTGTAACAGAGAGAAAAGAAATTACATAATTTTAATGACCAAAGATTGCTTTCCAAAGCCATATATATAATTTAAAATGAGGTATAGTTAGTGATTGTACAATGGTAGTATTTAATGATCTAGGTGAAGGAAGGGCAATTACTGTGGCAAATGCCATACTGGTCTTACTATACCTTAGTAAAAAGGAAATTTTGTACTCTGGATACTGCTGAAAAATTGCTATTTTGTTACATAAGAACTACATCACACAATATCTGCAAAAAGAATTAAAGTGAGCTTGCATAGGTAGACATTTTTTAATTAGTGAGCATATGACTTCATAATGTTAACATTCTTTAAATTAGTGGGTTTGGTTTTACATATCATGCTGGATACTTGATAACAAACACAAACAATCAATAGGTTCAACTTGCTCGTTATTAATGTAGAGATAAATTCCTACCTCCAGAAGAAAATACACAAGCCTGTCTACATTCCTCTTCACTCTCAAAGCGGTTTGCATTTCCATCACAGCCACCATACCAAAACTGAGCACAAGCATTGGCTTGTTTATCATAATACCATTTTATGATATAAACACGGCATGGCCCTTGATCCAGCCTTAACTTGCACCGGGGATCCAGGATACTTTCTAAAATAAAGAAAAAAAGGAATAGAAAAAATTCAGTTTGTAGAAGTCAATTGTACCGCATAGATTTTAACTTTTAAACTCTGATTTTGTGTTGGGTTGGGGTTTTTTTTGGTGTTATACAGCAGTTTAAGATTCACTTTTACTTCTAAAGATGTTAGCATTGAAGGTGAGTTAAAAGTCTTACTAGGTCAAATAAACTGTTCCTTTACTGGCATGGTTCCAGTAACTCCAGAAATGATAGTATTATGGCTCCACATACAAGAAGAGCAAACAATATGAATCTGATAGTTTTGAAACTGAATTTTTCAATCTAATTATCAGCAACCAGTCTTGTGAGCAACCCAAAATTGTAAGCCAAAGAGCTGTAAGCTAGTTGCATCTGCTATTTTTGAACTACAAGTATGACCATCATCCTGCAGTACCTTGCTTCAGTACATTAGTTCTCTTTGTGGTGTAGGGTAATAGGCATTAGAATAGTAAGAAGAATGTAAAACTTTGGTCTTTCTTTTGTAAGATGTTTGTGCTACTTGTCTGATACAATGATAGTAATTATGTACACACTAGGTAAGTTTGAATGCAAAGCTTGTTGCTCTAATGATTCCTACAGATATGCTTCAGAGGACTGTGACATACTAATCTAGTCTCACTCACTTTAATAATACCATGAGATAGAAAATACTTTTGAGTTTAATGTTGTGACATCAATATTTTGTCTTTGGCAACTAGCATCTTGACACTTTTAAAAAAAAAAAAAGTTATTGCCAGAGACAGAGTAATAGTCATGCTCATGTTCCCAGGAAACACGGGAACATTTTTGTATTGCTCTCTTCTGTTGCTCCCATCATAATACACTATTACTGGAACTCAAAAGTGTGAATCCCCCAAATGATGAACAAAATACATTTGGACATTTCATATGAAAAGAATCAATCCTTTGAGCAGTCAGCTAATTACTATACTTTCCTTCAAATGACTAAACTCTAATTTTTCCTGTTTCTCCTCTGAAGGAGAAATCTATTTTTTCTGTCCAATTCTGAAATCATTATCTTCTCTGTCTTTAATGAAACCTATCTCCATAGACCGCCCATTCTTGGTTGACGAATTACCTGCTCGCTGGCCCACCTCACCTAGCACCGTTCTCTTTTTGATGCCGTTATGAGCTCTGTCTCAGGTTATAGCTGGTTTTGCTTCTGCTCTAAGTGGAGCGGTGGGATTTGGAATTTGGGAAGACAAGAAATGGTGAACAGGGTGGACAAGAACTGCAACTAGATCTGTTATAAAATCCCGAAATGGATTCTCTTCCACACCATGGGCTCATGAAATCTTCAGAGAGTGGAACAAAATTACTCTGATTTAAAGCCTTATGAAGAGTTAGTATCAAGATAAGAGGGAACAAAATGAAAAACTAGTTATGATCTATAACCTGGTCTTGGTGTGAGCCCTGCAGTTGAAAGAGATGATGTCATCACTTTATCTGATGATGATGGTTTAGATGGCAATAATGGTACCACAGCTGCAAGTGAAAAGAAACAGAATGAGACATTGATTTTTTCATCAGCCAAAAATGAAGAAATGAATGATGATAAAAATACCTCTAGTGTGTACTGTTAGCAAGGATGACTGTTCCTCCTCCTCTTGTTCCTCTTCATAGGCTTCATATACTACCACAGGAGGTACTTTGGTCTGAAATAAGCATTTGATTTTCTTTGCTTTTCAGATATTGTGAAGTATCTCAAAATGAATAAGCCCTTCATCACTTAGAGGGTTTTCTAGTGTTTCTCCTTCTCATTTACCCTGACTTCAGTGTTAAGAATCAAGATTTTAACCTCAGCTGGTTGGTTTACCAGGAGGGTTGTCAATCCTAAACCTGGGATATATGGGTTTTTTTAGTTGACCTTTACAAAATTTTATTTATAAACTTAAAAATACAGACTACAATTGAGTTTAATTACTATTCTTAGACTCAATTATTACAGTGTAATTGCATTTTAATACTGTTATGTTTCATACTGTGGCACAAATATTACTGTATTAAACACAGGAATAATAATCCTTGTAACAGTATCAGGAATAAATTAGATAACTGCCTGCATGCAACAGTAGAACTCTTACTCGGAACAACCAGCTCTGAGCATACCAAGTTAAAGGAGCTATTACAGCACCTGTCCTGTAGAAAAGTGGGGGGAAAGTTATGTATTACATCAGGCAACAGAGAAGGATATATATACACCACACTTTTGCTCATTAAAGCCAGCTGAATTTTCATACCGGAGTTAATGGTTGAGGAAGATTGCCAAGCCTCAGAGGACTTTCTACAGTAGATACTCCAGGTGTCTGTGCTGAAAGTGATTGTCTATTAACATTGTTCTGAAGTATGTAATGTAAAGAACTTGAAGATACTGAATGGAAAGATGGTCCACTTAAGCTTGCACCATTTCCATTACGGTTGTATATTAAGGTACCATGTTCATCTTCACAAAATTGGTTGACTAATTTGGACTCCAGAGCTGTTTTTTAAAAAAAAAAGGCAAAAAACTCATACTGAGAAATTCAATGTATTTTTTGAATTTGGATTATTTATATACGTAAATAATACACATGTAATCCAGTACTCCTTTGGATTTATTATATGCATCTAAGAAGATTATTCCAGGCTCTCTGGACTATAGCTTTTATTTGTCACAAATTTGCCAGCCCTTAAGTCCTCTACATGGTACAAAATACAATGAACTCGCCTAAAGGTGTTCATCTGAGCTTAGTAACAACTACTAGTTGGTAGTGGGAAAGTAACTGCCTACATTGCTCATGTGAATAACCCAATGATAATGTGTTACTTCCCAATGAAAGTGAGTAAGTAGAATTTACCCCAGTGGGTTGGATTCTGGTTTCCAGTCCAGCAGATTTACAGTGCATAAGCCCTTACTCAGCTTAGAAAGCTAATTTAAGCAGCTGTTTTCCTACACTGTAGGTGGCATCCCCCGTTGGCATGATGAATCATTGCCCTATAACGTGACTCCTTAAAAGAAGGGAATCTGTATCTCTAGTTTCCTATTACTTTGCACCTTATAACTAATCCTGATCAGCATCAAAACATAACATATCCACAAAGATACGTTACACACAAAGCCTTCCCCCCTACCCCGCCCTGTTCTAAGAAGCATCAGATATAATGCAGAATAAAACTGCAATGAACGCACCTGGAAGGGTATTAAAGTCATCAATGAGGTACATGTGTTCTCTGTCTGGATCTGAAGCGATCAGATTTAGTTCACGCACAAACTCGACCTGTGTTGGATCTGAAGTATTTACAATTCCTATTGCGTACATTTCGATGTTTGCAGCATGAGCCTCTCGAACGACAATATCTAGTTTTACAGCTTCTCTCTTGTCTGTTTGTCCATCTGTTAGCACAATAGCTACTTTTCGCACTCCTGTTCGAGCACCAAAAAATCCTTCCTGGGTTGCTTTACGGATAGCAGTTCCTGTGTAAGTGCCTTCTCCCATGTATTGCATTTTTCTAATTGCTTGCTTAACATCCTGTTGAGTTGTATACTTGTTGAGACCAAATTCTAGCTGAACTTCTAAACTGTATAACACAAGGCCAATTCTGGTAGCATTTCTGCCTACGGTTACTCTGTCTACTAAAGCAGTTACGAAGTCTTTGATAATCTCAAAATTTTCTGGTCCCACACTCTCAGAGCTGTCAATCACAAATACAAGCTCCATAGGAATTTCCTTACATTTAATACCACAACCTGCAAAGGAAAAATAAAAAAAATAGGTCATGATGACTTGACTTGATATCCTTTTGGAAAGGAGAAGAATGTAAATGTAATGAAGAAAAAACAGAATCTGAAATTAAAGATTTCTTGAGTACTTACCACATATCTCTCTAATTAATTTAATTATATCTTCACTCTGGATATGAAAAAATTAAGTATAAAAATATTTTACAATTTGCCTCTTTCAAATGAGGTATAATATTGACACTACCAAAGATTTTGTTTATAATGAATATCTGTGTCCTACAGGGACTTCCAAAAAGTCTTACTGTTTCACTTTCAAACCTGACCTTCCAAGCTTGGAATGAGTGTCACATTTTACAATGAGCTATTTTATAGTAAGACATATAAGAATCATTAAGTTGACAAGACAGTAACACCTCTATCTAAAACATTTAATTACTGTTTTTGTTAAGAATGTTTTGTGGTGATTTGGTTCTCATTAAAATTTAAAGTCAAAACCCATTCATATTTTAGCATTTGAATAATGTGGATATCCCTTTTAAATGTATTGGGAGTGGAGAAACAGACCCAACATCAGGAAGTGTATTGCAGTGAGCTGGCATTGACAGAGAGCGCCAACACAGAATGGAACTGGGCTTTGTGAACCCTAGTGTACCTGACCCACTGTATTACCCAGCTTTGAACAGCAAAAAAAAAAGCTGCTGCCTTCAGAGCTGTCTGTTCAGAGAAGCAATAGCTTCTGTGACATGCAAACAAAGTGTTTCTCATTATTAGAGCAATCATTTGTTACGTTTTTTTAAGTGCATGACAGGACTCATTTGTCATTGAGCTAGTCTTTCAAATATAAGCTTTTGCTAGTGCTGCTCAGCTTCCATCATAAACCTCAGTAGTATTTATATACTCCCTGACACGCTTTACTGAATTTGGGTCTAGTGCAGTTCAGGCTTAGCAGAAATATAATTAAGTTTATAGCATGATAGACCATGACAGGTTTGAAGATCTTTGCTCTTTAGACTCTTAAATACTTTTAAAAAAACTTCCCTGCAGCAGGTACACAGCTGGGTCATCTAATACTAACTGTAAAAGAACATGTAGCAGAAAAATACCTAAAATAACCAGGAACTTTAAATTCCGGATGAGAAAAAGTCAGAAACCTTTGCATGGTTTCTTTCTATATTATTACTGAATCCAGTTCTAGTCAGAAAGCTCTTTCCAAAATAATTAACACAGGATACAGTTCATCTGATAGTATCTTTGTTCATATCTTGCCATAATGGGATTTAAATAATGGAGTTTGCTTACTGTTAGGCCTTGCTCTCCCTTTGGTCCAGTTTTGCCCTGTAACAGTGATTGTTAATTAAGCTTCTGCAATTAGTTAGTAACATTGTAATTCAGAATATGACTTCATCTATACTATTAGAATAATATTTGGCCAGTAAGAACTTTGGCTAGAAGAAACAGTGTTCTTGTGATGTTACCTTGTGCATGCAGTATCTAAAACCTCCTAAGGTGATGAGGTTTTTATGGGAATTGGATGACCTCAAGTCTCCCACTGAATCACCGATTAGAAAGGGAGAATCTGTGCAAAGCTTCCCTGTCTACCATGTTGTGTTTCCTTTCTCAAGAGACTGTATACCTGCCTGACGTTCTGGGATGATCAGAATTCTGACTCATCACATGTGAGTCTAATAGGGTCAGTGTCAGGGCAAGAACAGCAATGGTGTTTATGTGTCCCTACTTAATACAAATGTCAGAATAGAAGGGCACTGCATTTTGCTTTCCAGCTTTTGGGGACCTGCCCATCAGCAGAAGTTACCATTTTGCCTCCCTTCATCTATTTATCAGCTTTGAGGGAAAGTCTGAGCTACAGTTACTTGGTAGCCATAGAATAGAATTACATAGTTTTGTCTTAAAACATCGCAATTGTCTTTCCCACATCTGTGGGAAGTCGGGTATTGAGCACAGAAACGTCTTCTTTATGCTTTTAAAGGTTTTCATAGTTTCAGTTTCTTAAGTATTTTAGATTATATGTAGTTAAATAGCAAGAAGAACACACAACCCAGCTTTATTTTTAAGCAGTTGAAGAAAACAGACATGATGAACCCGAGTTACTCACAGGTTCTCCAGATAAACCAGGGTCACCCACATCACCTTTTTCTCCTTTTTTCCCCTTTTCACCCGTAGCTCCTCGATCTCCCTTTAAAACCACGTTGGTAAGCAGACAGAAAGTGTAAGTCAGTTTTTATTACACTTTTCACGCTTCTCTCTAGGTGCCTTTGTTGAATTTACCTTCAGCTTCTGATATGAGTTAGAAATCTTTGTTAGAGATCATTTAAATCAATCGATATTTGTGAATAGCTTGTAGTATTGGCTGAGCATTTTTATGGGAAAAAGTAGCTGAAGCAGTTTGAACAATGAACCATCTCAAACAAGTACATGCAGACAGAGTGGTTTCATGGGATATTGCATGATGGAAATTATTATCTGTATCTGAGAAAAATACGGTAACAGTAGGGAAATTGAGAAGAAAGGCAAGGATGTAGTTGGAATGAATAATGGGAGTATCACTCTGAGAAAACTTTTGGCCCAGAAAAGGTGTTTGTAATAGTAAACAGATGAATTAGTGCCTCCTGTTTCGATTTTTAGTAGGCTATGGGGCTTTGTACAGCCTTTCTGAGCCAATGTGATCACATCCAAAAACTGATTCCAACCCACGTTTCTCTTTTCCTTAACATTGATGTAGTTCCCAAATTTTGTATAGTGGGTGGGTGGTATTAAATCTAATATCTATATTTCTTCTAATTGCAGTAGAAGATAAGCCTCATATGATACTAAAATAAGCAACACTGAAAGACATGCTGCTATAAAATATTAAAACAATCATGTGAATGACTGGGGTTTTCCCAAATCCCCATTACCTTTCCACAGAGTTCACATGCCTTTAATAAGAGCTGACTCTAATGAGCATTTCCAGTATGTTGGCTTTGGTCTAGGACATTATCTCTGATTTAGATATCATACCTTCTGTCCCAAAAGCCCTTCTCCAGGGGGACCTCGTGGTCCTGGCATTCCTTGAATTCCTTGTTCCCCCTATTAATAATCCAGGTAGTGATATTAATCCTTTGTAACTGTTCATTGTGCATTAATTTTAAATGTTCAAAGAGAAAGTGTTCCAAACTGCATTTTATCAAGTGTCTTGAGGCACTTGAGACAATGTAGTAGCTAGGTTGTATTTCCCAAATACTTCATCAGTATGTCTGCTCTAAAGATAAATAATATTGAAAACCTGTATGGTCATTATTGGTTCTAACTCTACTGTTCCCTGTTTTCATCCCGTTTTGTTCCTTCTCATTCCCCCTTTCTTCTTTCTGTCTTTCGAGTCTGTCTCATCTGATCTATGCTTTGGGTAAAAGTGCATATTACAGAGAAAAAATAATATTACACATAGATTCAGGTCTTTCTCTACCATAGGTGGTAGTTCATATAACTACTTCAGACTGTCTCTGTGGGCATGAGAGTTGTGGAAGAGGGAATGTTATTTTTAATTTTGTAGGGCTGTCTTTCACTGATAAAAGATGCCCCTGCTTCCTTCTCCCTCAATACATGCTCCCTTGGGCTTGTTGTTTACAGCAGTAGAGACAGAACATACTTTGTAGGTGCTTATGTTATCCTTCTCATTTTCTAGCCTGAGGCTCTCCTTATATAAGAAGCAATGTGAAATCTCCTTAACACTGTGATGGTCAGATTTACTACTCAACATAGGTTAAATATTAAAGACACTGAGTCTTTTTACCTTAATTCCTTGAATACCTTCACCAGGCGGTCCCAGAGAGCCAGGTGGCCCTGGGCGTCCTATGGTTCCCTAGAGAGAAACCCTGCATATGTTAAATACAAGATTCATAATAAAAATACACAATACATTGTTAAACCACCATGTAATTTCCTGTCCATCCTCCACCAAATTGATGTCTTTTTATAAGTAGTGAGGATAAGATTGCTCTAGCTGACAAAGACTCTTTTTATCCTTTATCAGATTATTAAAATCCAGTTTATACTTCAAAGGAGTCACTCAGGTCTTCATGCTCATTGAACATGGATCACTGTGCTGACAGAGATATACGTTGCATTGAAGGATGGATTGTATTGGTGGGATATTGGGGACTGAATTAAGATTTAAGAGAGGACTATTACTGTTATGTTATCTTTCATCACCATTAAGCTTACACAGTAAGACCTATAGACATACATACTAATGTGGCATTGCAAATAAATACTTGTTGCTAATTTATAAGCTAGTTTTTAAAAGAAGTCTAGAGAAAATGTTTCAGTTCCATATCTTATTCATAGGAAGCAACCAAAACCCACATAGTACAATACTAATTTTATTCCTACATTGCTATTCTAGTATACCTGCATGAAATTCTCAATTTCCTCATTTGTAAGGATCCTGCGCACATGCAGGTATTAGCACTGGCCAGGGAAGGGCTTCACCACTGCTTAGCTCTGGACCTAGCCTTCATGCCAACATGAACTGAATCTGTGGGACCAATAAGCGGCATTGTGCAGGTAATACATTAGTAAGTTGCAAAATCTTTGCGTTTGACCTTGTTCAGTTTCTTTACATTTACATTCTAAAACAGTTCTTCTGTATTAATAGACTTGTAAAGCTGAGCTGTAGGAGAATAGCAATTTCCAATTTGGGAGGTTTCGTAGTGAAAATTGCTTTTTATAGTTACAATTATTTCCAGGCCTTTGTTATGGTGTACATTATAATTACACAACTAATCCTTTTTTCAGGGATTGGTCATCATATTGGTCATTAGATTATTATTGATTTACTTTGTACAGTAAAAAAGAGGAATTCATTCTAGAACTCAACAGTATGACTGTAGCTGTAACAGTAGTATAGGCAAGACATGATAAGTGCTTGCCAGGCCATTAATTCTGATCAATGCTAGGTCTGAAGAAATTTTTGTTACTCAATTGCAGCTAATGTCCGTGGGAGCTAAATATTTTGTCACTGATCTTCACTGCAACAATCACTTTATAATTTATTGTACGGAATAGGAAGAAGGCCATAGTTTATGGCTAGTTACCAGAAACATTTTTGATTTTTTACAAGATGAAGATATTGTATTCTTTAGTTATCTTGTTTGTCAGATTATTTGTTTCCAGTGAAGGGCAAAGACAGAAAACATGCAGATCTGTATGCATGATCACACATTTTTACACTATACTTTTTTTTTCTTTTTTAGAAAATAGACAATGGGAGACATAATTGTTTAAATGGCTTACTTTTGGTCCTGGCAGGCCTTCTCCTGGAGGACCTGGGAGACCAGTTGGTCCTCTACTGCCTGGATCACCCTGAAAGTTGATACTTTAAAAAATAAACTGAACTTTGGTATTCACCAAATTCTAGAATTCCCAGCATCTGTTGTACTCAAATGAGACAAAGAGAGGAGAATAATTGAACAGGACAGTGCAAGTCTAAACAATGCTAACCCATGAATACTGCAGGCAGGACAAGAAAGTTATTTGGGATAAACAGTGGCTAGTGGTCTAAACATATTCAAGACATGTACAGTCAATTATGAAATAGTTATACAGGAATTACAATTCCCGTATCATAAAATGAACTCCAGGTTCTCCAAACAAACAAACAAAAGTTTTTGCTTGCTGCCTGTCAGTTGAATCAGACTCTATGCTCACATTGGCGCCGTTCTAGATTTTTTCGTATCAGTGCCTTCAGACAGCTAGGGGCTTGAGGTGAATGGAAAAAAGGTGTATATCCTTTTAAGAGAGATTAAGCATATTTAAATAGCTGTAGTCAATCCTTCAGTTGCCTATATAGTTCCAGTAATGCTGCAGTCAGCATCAGGGTGAGTTCTGAAGTGAAGCTTGAAGATCTTCAATGGGATCTACCTTTTATATACTGACAAGTAAGTTAAAGCTGAATTAAAAAGGTATTCTGACTGAGACCTATCGGTAGGAATTATATCTGCGTGAAGAAGAGTACACACATGCATTTACTTTTCTAGAAGTTAATGTCTGTACCTTAGGTCCTGGTAGTCCAACTCCATCTGGGCCTTGTTCACCAGGAACCCCAGGAAGGCCTGGCAAGCCCTGAAATTATATGCGGACAGAATATTAATTTAATTTACAGCTATATTGACTATATGCTTTTGTTAACATTAATATGGTATGGTATCTTGAATATATTGTCTCTTAGTGGGATCACTGTGGTTTGCAATTAGTTAAATTCTACTCTGATAAGCCAGAAGTGGTGTCAGTGGCATTTGCACGTGTTACATGTCATGCAGGAGGCTTGCATGTGTTTGAGGACAGAGGAGTGATTTGGAGAGGCAGGTGCAGAAGCAGTTCTGCATTGGATTGCACAAAAATATCAGGAAGTATTAAATTGAATTCTAATTTCCATTTTGACATTCATTAATTTTTATTTCTCAATGTGGCAATTGCATGCACTTTTACTGTTGTCTTTAGCACAGATAAGTGCTAGTATATCACCAAACACCCTAACTCTAGCCAGCAGTCTTCCTGGGACTTCCTCACTGCACAAGTATGAAACTGCCAAGGCTGGGGAGCACACGGTTGGGCAGACTAGGTATGTGAGGCCAGCGCTGCATGCATGTGCAAGGAAGAGAGAGGAAGGAGCCTTTTCTCTTTGTTTCCTTTTTGCAGGGAGTGGTTATTTCTACCAGTAAAGACCTCTGTAAAGGACTATAAAGTAGCTCAACCAATTCTTTGCCACACATTCAACAACCTGATGAACAGAACTGAGGATGATTTGCTCTTCTGGCTCTTTGGACAGTAGTTGCTTTTTTAGTGGTTTGGAAGATAGCATTGCCCTATATATATATGGACACAGCTGCTTAGCTGGGCTATATTCTGCTGTTTGGGAATAAATTTTGTATGGTGGGGCAGAAGACAGTATCCTACATCAAGATATTGAGGGAACTGATTGAAACATCAGTGATACTACAAGGGAAAAAAAAAAATGCCCCACTTGGAATATGTTACATCATGTAATCAGGAGGAGTGGAGGCTATGGAAGGTCTTGGACTATTTCAGAGGGAAATTTCTTTTTCCTTCTATGCTGAAATGCATTTCCACAGTTGAGGAGCCTGTTTAAGATTTCAGACCAGCAAATCTTTCCTAGTGTGTCAGCCATGGAGGCTAATCACTGGTGTAGCACCTATTTGTTCCCAGTTCACATTAAAAAAAAAATTGTCTATAAACTTACAGGTGGACCCGGATAACCATCTCCTTTTGGCCCAAAGGGCCCGGGGGGTCCTGGAAGACCTCGGTCACCCTGATGAAGGCAGGAAAAACATCTGAGATCAATGCCAATACAATTGCTAGCAGGAAATTTTCCATGAAAGTGAAACTTTTTTGGCAAATATACTGTAAGTTGATTTTATCTGTCTATCTGCTAAGGTATTTTTCTATGTGAATAATTATTGTAGGTTATTAATTCTGGACTAAAAGTGGGATATTTAATAGTGCTGAGGATTTACAGGACCTTTCACTTCTAAATCACTAATTTGAATCTTTTTCAAGAGCTCTGTCTGGTGTCATTTATGGCCTACATATAAGAAGGAATGACTTCAGTTGCATTCCCCATATTTTTATCATGATTACTATTACTCCAGCTTCGGGGGAGTGGGCCCAAATTGACAGACAAACAGAAATCTAGCATGGGAACTGAATTACTGAGTAGCTACTTTACATAATTCTCACAATCAAAGATAGACTGCTGCAGAGCACTGGGAAAACTCTGTATAGCTTCTGCACATGCTGTACGTTTGTGTGAGAGACAAAGGATATAGGGCAGGGGTGGTGTGGCCAATTTAAAAATGTTGTTTTATATCACAAGGTTCCTGTCTGGTTTTGTTGTTCCAGAATTTTATTTTCCAATAATGCTGTGGAACCTCCTTAAAGCTCCTTTCATGGATCCAGAGAGCTGGAGTATCTCAGGAACGGGTTTACTGGGAGAAACTAAGAGGACTAACTCTCTCAGGATGATGCACTGAGTTGCTCAGGGTTACAACTGGATGGATGATCAAGATTGTGTTTGTCCTTGTAGCTACCCAAAATATGGGCATGCATAACAATGGCAAGCAAAGGCCCATGCAAAAATAATTAAAAAAAATGAGAATATAAAAGATTTTACCCTGTACAGCTTAGTGCAGATGTCTGTCTGAGAGTGAAGCAACAGTGAAACCACTAATACTGACAAAGACAGCAAAAAGTAAAGAACATAGTCACAGAAACATGTAGTGTCACCCAATTGAAAGAGCTCTGGGGGCTCAAGGCTGAGAGAGACTTGCAACTCTGAGCGAAGGACCTGCTTCCTGTTGGTTGATTCCTGTTGGATTCGCAGAAATAGGACAACATGCAGTTCTCTGAATTAACTGGACTGTACCAGAAAAGTGTGTGATTCCATCATCATCATCTCGTGATGAAAATAAATTTAAGGATCTTGAAAACCACTAACTGATCAAAAAGGGATAGAGTTTTTTACATGTTTCTCATCCTTCTGTTACTGTATTCAATTCAACAAGGGATAAGGGCTATACTCAAAAATACTGTCAATTTCACCAAGTAAAAAAAAAAAGGGGGGGTGGGAGGAAGGCGGGATCCGGTTTATTTTCAGAAACATAGGTTTATATGTCCCAAGTTTCTTCGTGCTCAGACAAAATCAGCTCTGGAATGAAGAGTGGCTTACAAAAGTTGAATCTTGGTAACACAGATGCAATACTAGAGAAGTGCTAGAGAGAAGTCCTTAGAGATTAGCTATTTGTTCATGTTCTTCTTCCACTACTTAAGGCATCTCTTCTCACATTGCCAGTTTGGGCCATGTCCTGAGATCTTTTTGGAGTCTGTGGATTAGCCTGTGTCAAAATTAGCAATGAAGCAAAGGAGCCTGGCTGAGAAAAATTAACTGTGCTTGACAGGTAGGCTGTTGTAAGCACATAAATTAGGTGTTCTCTCTGTATTGACCCCTCATCAATTAAAAGCAGTTATTTTTCTCCTGGTTCTCTGCCATGTGAAAGCTTATGGTTCATGGAGTCTGGAAGACTGACCATCCATGGTTTTCTGGCTCTGCTAATCCTTATACTCTGCCAGTGTGGTACAACATACATGTTAAGAACTGTGGAACACTTGGCAGTCCTAGGCGATTTGCTGTTCCTTCATTGAAATCCTGCCTTATTTTACAGTTCTATCAGAAATTAGTTTACCAGTTTAGGAACTACCTTTGCCCCAGGAAGCCCAAAACCTGGTTCTCCAATTGGTCCAGCAAGACCAGGTAATCCAATGTCACCCTGCAATGAAGAAAATACATAGTGTAGTTGTGTATTTTATTAAACACCAATCACAGACTGTATTTTTGGATTTCTGTTATACAAATTTATATATATCAAATGTAATAGCTGATTTTATTTATTGCTATTGCAAGCATTAAACTCCAAAAGCAGAAGCAAGAAAAGTATTTTGATATCCAAGGTTATCCAAAGCAAAGAAATGAACATAGGTAGGCCACACCTCAAGCTGGCATACAGTTAATAGCAGGGCATGGTGTTAACTAAACTGGATACAATCAATAACCCTGTTCATAGAAAAGAAGAAGTTTTAGTTGACTTCATAAGACTGAAATTATTTACACAAATAATAGCACGGCCTACTTCACAGTTTTCACCCTGAGTTCATAAGCACTAGGAGCTGGAGTGTAGATGTTACCTTTGGTCCAGGCACAGCTCTTCCAGGAGGGCCTGGCATTCCAAGACGTCCTGGCGCGCCAGGCTCCCCCTGCAGTGAAGGAAGGAGAGCAAAAATGATGGATTTTTCTGAAAGTGAGCATGAGTGTCTCATAGAGAAAACATTTTTGCAACAATTTATAATATTCCATTAAAATTCTACTAGAATTTCTAACATTCTGTTCTATGCGGAGTGAAATCTAACTATCTGAAGAACTGATAAGAAGCATAGTTCTGATTTCTCAATGGAAATGAGGTTCTTAGTCACTGAACAAATATATGTTATTAGAAATCCCTTTCTTGGTGTGTACGAGACTTGGTCCAGCACATCCAGCACAAAAGGCTTCCTGTCCAGCTGTGTAGGTATACTGAAAAAGCTGAAGTTTTTTATTATTTTTTAAGAAGCAAGTTTGTTCTGGGACAGTTGTTTCTGAGATCTAGAACAAAGCAGAGCTTTGGGGGGCTATTTTACACACATAACATGGTAATAAACCTACTTTAGCTCCAGCAGGTCCAGGCAGTCCTGTTGGTCCTGTTAATCCACGTATTCCTCTCTGGCCTTGATCTCCCTACAAAAATGGAGAAGGCATGTCACACGTACCAAATAAGTTTAAGAATGTGCTAACTGAAATTAATTGCAAGTATTAGTGAAAGATAGTGAAGTTCTATCTTGTAGCTGGTGCACGTGAGTTGTTCCTATTGCCTTCATTGGAAAGTCAGTTAATTCTTCTCAGTAATTGTCCGGTTTTTGGATTTGTACAGTTAAAACTATATAGATTTCATCTGAATTAAATTAACCAATTTACCAGTGAACACCATGAAAAATAAGAACCAAAAGGAGTCTTAAAGATTGCATCTTTGCAGCTGAAAAATCGTTAAGTAATTACATGAAAAAGATACTATCTAAGAGAAGTAATCAAAACAGGACAAGATAATTCACTCAAAGATACTTTTTCTTTATTCAAAGGCAAATAGGGCCAATCAGTTGACCATGATGCCCTCTCTGATTGATCAGCATATACTTCTGGGCAGAAAAAGCTTAGAACAGATAGTGTAAAGTTTGTAAAGGGATAACTGCTATTTAAGCATTATTATTAGGCTGTAATAATTACAACAAAAATGAAACAGCTGTGAGTCCAGAACCATTCCGAAAAAGTTCCAATACAGTAATTAATTTTATTGCTGCATCATGTTATGTGCGTATATTCCCTACCAAAGTAATTTGAAAACAGATGGATGCCTTGATTTTCCTTTCTACACTGTTTTTTAGCCCTTCCAGCTTCATGCAATTGTGATACTTAATATCTTTATTTCTCTTCTATTGTGACATTTAATTTCTGTATGTCTTGTCCAATGTCTTGGACAACTATTCCAGCAATTTCCAGTGTCTTTATTTCACAGGATAAAGATGCTGCTATGAGAAACTGGAATTCTCCATCTGTGAATCAGTACAGAAGACCAGTACAAGAGCCAGAACATAAAAGATCGACCCAGTTATTTCTACTAAGAGAAGTAGTATTCCCAATTAGCTCTTTGTGAACTTCTTGGATGAGATACTACCACAGGTACTGGAAATTGTGAGTCACTGAACTGTTGTGCTGTCATTTCCAAAAAAAATTTATGAAAAACAGCTGTTCTGGCTAACAAAGATGCACAGACCAAAAAAAAGACCAAAGGTGGTCTTTTGTTAACTTCACAATTTAAAAAGTTGTTGTTTTAGGCTGAGGCTGAAATATTCTGCAGTTAACCACTTTCAGAAGCAATCATTAACCTATTCCTTGAGGTATATTTTTTTGTTACTTACAATAGACCAAAAAAGAGAAAGCTTTGACAAACCTATTCCTAGAATATTACAATTTTGAATGTCACCTTTAGTAAGAAATTCTCACCTTTTCCCCCTGTATTCCAATCCCTGGAGGACCTTCAGGACCTCTAAGACCAGGTAACCCTGGTTCACCCTGGAACAGAAAAATCAAAGCAGCATTTCAGAGGTCTGCATAGACATGGTGCAAGATCACCTCTGTATTCACTTGAATAAGCTCGTTAATATCATAGACCTTTTAGAGTCAATGGCAAAACTCCCACTGATGTCTGTGGGCCCAGGATTTTCTTCCTATATTCAGAAACTGCAAAACTCTGGGTGCAATGCATGAAGTAGCATGTTTCCTTACTGATGGCTGAACATTCTGAGTATATAATCTTTAAATATGTGGGGTTTCTGTTTCTAGGAGAATATGAAAGGTTGCCTGTAGGCATTTTAGTGGTTTCCCTTCTGAGTTGCAGGGCATATGGTGGATTAAAAAAAGCCGACAACTGTAAGCAAGATAAGAAAACCCCCCACCTAAAAAAAAAAAAAAAGAAAAAGAAAAGTTTTCCCTAAAAAAGTATGTTTGAAAGAGAATTTTTTTTCACTGAAAAATGTGCTACTTTTCCCCTTGACCATGAACACTCTCTCTTCTAGGTTTGGGTATCAGCACAGGAAGAACACTAGGAATGCTTGGAGGGAAGCAGACAGAGCTGAACCAACCTTTTGTCCAGGGGCTCCATCTTCTCCTGGGAGACCAGGCAGACCTGCCAGTCCTGAAGGGCCTGGCTCACCCTGACAGCAATAAAAAGTAAGTCCTTCTATGAAATGCAGACTTGGTACTATTCTTTCTCTGAATCAAGGACATCTATTTTTAAAAGTTTACTAAACTGTATATATATTTAGAGCAAACATTTATGCATATGAACACAAATCTTGCAGTTTTTTTATAAAGACAGCTCTCATGTACCTGGAACTATCTTACTGTATGATTGTTTGAACTATGCATTTTATCTATGCAATTAATATTATTAGCTATTAATGGTCCATCTCATTCTTTAAAAATAATGCCATCATTTCATGAAGTGGCAGCATTTGAAGTAAGTATCAGATAGAGCTGACTGTGACATGATGACTGACATTTTGCTGGTGAGTATCAGTGCAAATCTATTAATGACAGTGGAATTGTCATTGGCCTAGGTTCAAGAGCCTGACCTGGTTTTAGATGAAATGGGGTCATTGAGGTCAAATGGGTTCACTCAGCGTTACCATATTTTGTGACGTTAGACAAAGAAATCAAAGAGTTTCTTGCCTTTTCCAACCCCTGTCTCAAATCCCTAACAAACAAGCAAAACCAGGACAGCCCTGTGCCTTTCCACTTTCACACAAGTACTTTTTCATCTGTTCCCATATTTTATGTTAATCTGGCTGTTAATGACATAGAGACTGGTTAATATCTTGGTCACTTTAGCACTAAGATAATCTGGTTAGTTTCCTCTCCTCTAAGCAAGTGGGCTTTCTGTCTAGTAGCACAGCTTGTTTTTCGTATGAAGGTGTGAGGATGTAGCTGCTGCTCTGTGTACATCCTGTCTTGTGTGAAAAGGGAAGGACCAGTGCAATAGCTGCTGTTCAGTGCTTTTTTTTCCCCAGTTCTGGCTATAGCTTAGCTTTACTGCGAATTCTGGCAACTGTTTAATATTCTGGATGGTTTTCTGGACTGAGCTGTAGGTGAGCTGTACGCAACACTGACTTAAGCATGGGCCAGGCATGTAGGAATTTTCAGTCACAATAAATCTTACTACTTTTGTACAGAACTGGTGTATTTAAAATGTTCCCATTTCTAGAGATTATTGAGAGTCTCTGTTAAAAATTTTAAAGACTACGAACCTAAATTTTATTTCTACAACTATTTTTAAGTGTCTACAGAAAGGATACTCAGGAAACACAGATTTCAAATCCAAATAAATAGATAAATTAAATAATTCCTCTATTAACAATGTACCTTAGAACCAGGTTCTCCAATACCTCTTTCTCCTGGCACTCCAGTCTCTCCTGGCAAGCCTTGTTCACCCTTAAGTAGAAATTATTTTTTAACAGCGTTATCATGGGAAAATATAAAAGCATATTCATTGCTTATATTTAAAGAAAGATTAGTGTGACATTGTCTTTAGTACGATGGATGAAACCCTTGGTCACAAAGATTGGGGATCTGCAAGTTGTTTTGAGCTGTCACCAAAAAGTTATCCGTGGAAATGATTAATGCTGTAAATCTGTAATTATATGTCCCTGTGAATGTTTCCCACCAAAGTAGCTGATACTTCAGGAGCCTATCTGATATCCACAGACAATCACCCTTCTCTTTCTTTTTACCTGTGGTAAAGTATATCCCTGCACAATCACTTAAAATGTAAGAGGTGATCTCTGATGCTGCAAAATACTTAACCTGGCGTGAACCCTTGACCCACTTACACCTCTGATTCCTTTATACTATGCTTTAATAGCCTTCAGTCATTCAGAACTTTCTCTATCACCTCTTTCAGAAAATCACTTTAAATCTCCATTCCAAACGCTTCAAGGGTGACGTCTTTCATTAACAGTTCTGTATTTTGCAAATCAGTCAAGGCTAAATTATTCTGACAGTTTTCCTTCTGCAAAAGTAATCTTCATTATACCTTGGACAATAGTTAAGTGCTATGTACAGTAAATACACAAAGTCAGGTGAGACAACAGGCAGCAGAAGTAACAAGGAAGGCAGCCAATCCGTAAGGTATGTATATATTTTTCTGGAATGGAAACAGTACAATGAGACTAAAAGATGATATTGAAATTTTGGTGATGTTCTGTGTTAAGTGCAACTACTTTTTGGAACTGATGAACTGCACCTGCACCTGTTATGATAAAACTGCAAGTTCAAGGCAGACAACCCTTTCTATGGAAACATATCAGACAAAGTGCAGTTCACTGTCTGATACGTAGTACCTCAAAGGTTCTGTGGTGAGCCAATCCAAAACCTAAATAGATACCTATACCATTGGTTTATCAAGGCTTTTCAGTGGAGTAGGATCTGCTGTACAGTTTAATAATATTAATAAAGAAAACAGTTTAATAATATTAATAAAGAAAATAATTTCCTGCAGCTATGTCAATACTTAGATTAGTGTTCAGCTCTGCAACAAGCATAAGGATAGAGACAGACCATTTCTTAATCAGGAAATGTAACAGTAAAAACAGCACAGTAGCTTTTACTTCAGAAAATTCCCAAACCTTTGGTCCAGGTAGTCCCTGTCCTGGTAGCCCTCTAGAGCCAGGTGGTCCTTTTGGGCCCTCCACTCCCTGAAAAGATTAGTTAAGTAATTATTAAAAATAAAATATTCTCTGTTACTACACATTTAAGTGTGGGATGAAAGGGAAGTGAAAACTGCACCTTCTCTCCTTGAATTCCAATTCCAGGTAATCCAATTGGCCCAGGTAAACCAGGAGGTCCGAATTCACCCTGGCAAACAAAATACAATTGCTTAGTTGTATTAAAGATACAGAAACAATCTGGGACAGCTCCCATGCTAGTACATGTTGACTTACCCTCTCCTGAAGCCAGTGAAGCTGGGTATCTGACCTTTTGTCTTTCATATATACATTCATTCCCTGCTGGTTCAGTTGCAAAAAACTGCTAGTCTCTCTTTCCCCTTTCTAAACCTTAACAGAATCAGATGCTTTTTGTAACATTTCCTATTTTAATATGAAGAGATGTTAAAATAGGTTGGGAGAGTTTATTGGGCATGAATCTCTACAAAATACCTTATTATCCAGGGCCTATTGTGGGTTCCTTGCCTCATTACACCTTTTGTAGTGAACATCAACCCTGTATTGCCTGTATTATGTATATTTATTGGCACTTTGTTAATCCCCTGGTGTATTTACTGCTCACCTTTTCACCTTTTATGCTGATGCCTGGAAGTCCACGAGGGCCTTTTGGTCCATCAAAACCACGGTCTCCCTACATGAAAAAATAATATGTTGTATATTGTAGAAACACACAGCTGTTCTCCCTGAAGTAACTAGAGACACTGTTTGCTTTGTCATCATGAAGCCAAAATGAGAATAACCAGAAAGTAGCTTCTGGATCTGTTTTCCAGGATACCAAAGAGGTGATCTTTTCAAATGAGCTTGCTCTGCAGTTTGAAATTGCTGATGAAAGAGCTGAACAAGCTTCTTTATATCTTTCTGCCCACCTCGATTGCTTAAGGTCCTGCCGTGCTACTTCTCAAATCAATAGCAAAACCACAACTGATTTAAATGAATGAGACTAACTGCAAGCTGAATTCTGCTTATTTATCTCATGGGTTAATCTCACTTAAGTGTGGCAATGAGGATCTGGCTGTCACTAAGAATTTTGCCAGAATAAAGACCAGGCCAAACTATATTGTTGTAGGAGTCTATTTGTAAATGTCATTGTCTTTCTAAATGTTTATTTACAAAACAGGGATCTTGGGGAAAATGCAGGTTACTAATAAGGACACAAATATTGTGCTTTCTTGTACTTCTGTTAAAACTCGTAGAGACAGATTGTTAGCTTGTGTAAATTGTCACAGAATCACCCAAGGCAATGAAGTTACGCCCCAGACAGGTCTTTCCTCTCCCTTGTAACCAATTTCATAATTTTTAACTTTGACTGAAATACATTATGGGGATTTCTGTTTAAAATAACATTCTTTACTCCTGATGCTTTAGAACACCTGCCTTCATTTTCCTTTTTACTGAACTGTGATCTTGTAGTAAAAACATTCTGAAGAAAGCAACTGTAAAATTTGCTTTAGATTAACAAATCACCTGTTTAAAATGTGTTTAAAACCAGAGAGCTGACATACTTGGCAGCCATCGATAGGATTAGAGATACATACACTCTGTTGATACATGCTTGGCTCAAGGTCAGACTTGGCAGTAAGAAGTAGTACATTTTTTTATAGAATCAAGAGGTCCAGTAATGCTGGCAGAATTCCACTTTGAATATTTTATTCTGCCTATCTCAATGGCTCAATAGTTTTTGTTAGATTCTGCATTCTTCTGTACTTGTTCCCATTGTGCATTGTTGCTGTGCTTTACTTATTAGTTATAGTGTTTCTTCCCACATGAATTGGTATTTCAGTGGCAATGGAGTGATTTCTAAAGGCGTTTTCTTCAAATTGCTTTTTTGTTTGTTTTCATGCATGAGATCTGCTAAGCAAATACAAGCCATCAACAATGAGGTTAGATAATTTATATAATTCATCATAAAGTATATACTGGATGTTTGAAGATATTATGTTACTAGCAGCAGTCAAATTTAAACCTAGCTGACTACAGTATTGTGCTAAGCAAAAATCCTGATTTTTAGTACAGGAACAGTTGGGGCCTGCATCTGCAAAACAATTTTTTATTGTTTTCCCAATCAAAATTGCCTTGGTGCATGCATAAAAATGAGTGAACCATTTAGTTATTTAGCTCATGTACAAGCTGTGTCACTTTGTTATTGTTACCAAAGGTCAAAGTGACAACTCAGCCTGGGAGCTGGTTTGCAGCGGGCAGAAAAAGGAGCTAGCAGTGCGTCTAGTGAGTCCATACATGTAGGTGCAACTACTACTGCCATTACTTCCACTGGTTCTGAAAATCAGTAACAGCAGCTTTCTTTTCTCGCAAACTGAGTTCAGATTTCTGCTAAAATGCATAAGCTAATGGCTGAAGTATTTAAGAAGCTTAGAAGCCCATCTTTAGTGACAGCAAAGATCTCTATATATAACGATTTAGAAAAAAGCAACAACAAAAAGCTAAATTTTTCATCTAGGAATAACTTTTATAATATTTTATTTAAAGTTAGATGCTTGAGGCTGTTTTAAAATTATAGCTGCAATTCTTTCCAGGCTTAGGTCCCACAAATCAAGCATCAGGTGAATTAAATATTGGCTTTAGAGGCCCAAAGGTTACCTGTACCTAGAAGTCATGTTTGGACCAACTGAATTCTATGAAAATATATTGGGTTAATTGATGCTGAATTTTATATTAATTTACAAGCTACTTTCTCAGATTCCCACATCTGCTATGGACTTGTTTTGCCATGCACTCATTTAATGGTGCTGCTGTACCTTTGCTCCTGGAAGCCCTTCTCCTGGTGAACCTCTTTCTCCTTGAACACCTTGTGGTCCTTGAGGCCCCTGTTAACATAAGTTTAAAATGGCCTAGAATATGTATTAATCACTCAAATCAACAGCAGCATGTTCTGTGTCATTGTCGGTTTTAAGCATGTCTTTAAATGTTGGTGTAGTTACAACCTGTTAAAAATAATACAGTAATATGATATTCACAGTGAATAAATGATGAGCATTCTGGCCTGCAGCAATAACAAGGCAGACAGTTTTACTTTTCTGGTTACTTATGAATCACAGGTTATGTAGCTGAAATTCCTATTCCTTACACTTTTGAAATCTTCACTCCCTAAACTTTAGTTTGATTTACAAATTGTTACTAATCCTTATTAATGTATCAGTATAATCATGAGAGACAGGGAGAACCAGATTAAAGACCATGCAGAGTAGTACTGAAGAAGATGGAGCTGTAGAGAGATTTGACTGTAATTGGTGAAGAGAATAATAGCATGCCCTTCTCATTTTTAAAGCAGATCTGATAGGCGCGCAAGGGCCAAGTAAGACAACTAAAACCTTTCACTAAATACAAGTCCAAAACATGTGCATATTGAGGCTGCTTCAGTGTTTTCTTGCATCTGTTGTTTTTTTTCCTCTGATGTATTCCTTGAGACTACACACACATCACAGAATGCTGGTGGATTTGGCTCTGCATAGCCTAAATATGCTTCTGCTCCTTCTGCATAGAGCTTTAGAATTATGCCTAGTTCTTAGGTAAAGATAATTATACTGCATTCAGCCATAAAAAGAAAACTCTTTTGAAGCAAATATAGTTTAAAGTTAAAAAACACCTTTAGTGTATTTTTTTAAATCAGAATCTCTTGTTATACCAGTACAGCTGTTGTGGCTAACAGAGATGCACTCACGGGCACCTCTTCCCCCACAAAGTGGCTCTTTTCTCTATGCTGTTATTGAAGAGACTCAGGAAGCATTACTGCCCCACTTTGACTGACTGTCGCCACTGGCCTTATTTGTTATGCTCTTTTCTTTGGGCTCTTCAACGAGAATTCACTCCTCTCCAATAGTGTATTTTCAAGCAGGTTTGAGATCAGTCGGTTCAGTTACCAAACCATCTTTCTGTTTTTCATGGGAGCACCTCTTTTGAAATGATTATTACAAATCTGTCTTTGTCAATGAGGAAAAGCTACTTGTGAAAAAACGGCACAAAATTTCCCTTGTGGTTGCACTAGGGGTCTTTCATCCAGGTGATGAGAAATGAGTTTGAGTCTGCTGTATTGTAAATAGCTCAGTAAAAGGTGCTGTTTGACACTTTGAAAAAAATCAACCATAAAATTGGTGTACTGATTTTCTGGATTACCACAAAGAGGTTGAGTTTACAGCTACCAGGAGGAGGAAAGGAAGGAAAAGAAGGATGAAACTTCAGAGCCAAACCTACTATGAATTGTCAGATGGTTTTTTTGTTTCTCCCTCTGTTATCTCCAGTAAAGGTAATACTGGTCAAATTGTTACCTGGGACCACTTACAAAATCTAAATGTCTTTATCGAGGTTGTTTAGGTATGACTGTTTCTAATGTTACAGTGGTTGAAATGGAGTATCTCCCTCAAAGCCATGCTGATGTTAACGTTCTAAGGGCACTGAAAAGCAGTCAACTTCAAAGTTACCACATGTGAATTTGAATCTATCAGGGGACAGATTTATTTAAATATTTATATGGTTTTGCATAAGGTGTTATTTTTTTCGTAGCTGTTTTGGAGACTAAGGTAATTAGAAAAGTTAAGGAATTGGAAACATTTCCAGTTTGTTGAGGGAAATGAAAATCCTACAACGTAGTATGTATGAGAGTGAGAACTAGTGGAAGAAAGAAAAGAGATGGTATCATTTAATACACATATATCCCTTTTAATAGGGAAGCACTGAGAATTTTCCTTTCTGTGCTGCTTCTCTCTCACCAAATGAAAAACAGACATACCATAAGTCCTGGCTCACCAACTCCAGGTGGGCCAACAGGGCCTGGTCTTCCTGTCAAACCGGTGTCACCCTTCAAACAAAGATATATTTTCAAAATGCCTGATTTAGGCATTTGTATGTGTGCAGCATGGAACAACTAATTAGACATTCTGTGCTTGAAATACTTGAGGTAGGAGAATACAGGAATGGCAGAGAAAATCTGAGTGTCTTCAGAGTCATGCAGCATGCAAGGCCCAACAGAGACTGAACTGGTGCAGTTTCACAGCATTAGGGGACAGCCTCAGTTCTGCATTTGATAGAAGACAATGTTGAATCTAAACAGTTAATTATTCCCATCATATGCCTAATACATCATGTATCACTTATTGTCCTTTTCCAAGAAGTCAGTACTTCTATCATAGTGTTTCTGTTTTCTTTATGCCAGTCATCCAAAGCAACAAACCTGTTTTTCACAGGATAATTTTTGTTTAAGACTATGTGTGCATTTTTACTCAGCCATACACAGCTTGGATTGAGTTATGTCAAGCATAAGAACTACTGTAAAAAAGTCCTTTAAAGTACATACTTAAAATGTACTTTTTTTTTTTCCCAAACAGTTTTGATCAACATACAAAATACCTTTCCAGTACCATAAAACCACTATTTGGGGGCTGGAAGTTTCTCATGTACCAGCAAGTATATTATCTCAGCTATCTCCGTCTTTGTTCTTATCCTACAATACAGGTAATATAGAAGATGAGAGATGCTTGTACCTTTGGGCCTGGCAGTCCTATTCCAGTCTCTCCAGGCAAGCCAGGTGGCCCAGGGAGACCTCTTTCACCCTTTTCAAAGAATGAAAAAGAAACAATTCTGCTTATAAATTGGTGTCTAGGGAAATCAGTTTAACTTAGTTTGTAACTTCATTTTTTGTATATCCTGAATTTCAGCCCACTGGAATTGTCTTACATAGTACTTCAGGTATTCACCCTTTCAATGCTTCAAAATTCCCTTTATTAAGAGTGTCAATATTTCCTGTACAAAGTGATAGCAGATTAAACAAAAGGAAAAATATTTTGTTTCATGTGAGATGTAAGAGTTTTGACACCCAACTGCTCTATGCCTCACTGTTGTCCAGCAGGCACTCTAAATATGGTGCAAAGGAGATACCAAGCAAGATCTCAAAAGAGATAATGTCCTTTATAAACTTATTTTCAAGTTTTTCTCCACAACAATATTCATTTCAGTAGCTGAAGAACCCATTAGTCTTGGCTGAATTACTCAGTTTAAGGTTTTTCTGAGAAGGAAAGTGTAACTGTGGTCTCTCTTAATGAAGTTAAAACAGTTCTCATAGTTGTCTGTAATACCCAGTGATATTTGCATCTTCCATTAAACTACTATGGTAAAGATACTGAGTCATCACAGAGCCACAGGATTAAATAAATCTCCATTGGTATACCTGGAATTTACAATGGAGCAAGTAAGAAGTAAACCCAGCTAATCTTAAGGATTTAATAAATGTAAATCATACGTTTTTCAAACAAACAAACCAAAAATATTTTATGTTTACAGAGAGGACTGGATCTTGCAGTGAAGCACTCACTGGGTGATTTCTGTGGCCTACCTGCAGAGGCCCTATTGCAAGACCATGTCCTGAATTGCACTCATCCTTGTGACTTTCAGATATCTTCTGCTGACCATCAGTAAACAGTGGGACTACTAATTTTGAGCTTAGAATTTTTCTTGAGAATGTACAGTTTCAAGAGAAGAGATTTTTGGACATCCCAAACAAGAATTCCTGCTTGGCACTTTGGGGAAAAAGATTTAAATTGAAAACTGAAGAAATGCAATGTTACACTGCTGCTAAGTAATATTCAGTGATGCTGCCATATTTTAACTGTGAGAAAAAATTTCAGTGTGATTTGGACCTGAATCCAATACATGGGGTAAATGAAGACCTTTCTTAGGAACCCTGTGGAATACAAAGAGTATATGATTTGCTAGCAATGTCACATTAAACTGCAGCCCCTACAAGAAAGGTATGGGGTATAAGGATATAAAAGCATTATTGTTGTGAGGCTGTATTAATACCTTTTAACATTAAGAAAGATAAAAAATAATGCAGTTCTTGCCTTTGATCCTTGCAGGCCTTCAGGCCCTTGATCTCCAGATTGTCCTTGTTGACCCTATTAAAACAGGAGTGGTTCTAATGAGATTTTTCAAGCGTTCAGAACAATGGCAGCTTGAAAAACAATCTCTAATTTGCTGTAGTCTGCACGAAAACATGAGTTACAAACATTTTAGAACTGAAACTTTGCTTTCTGATGCATGTACAGATTCAGCTACTCAGTTGGAGCTGGGTCTGGTAATCAGGGGAAAGAATTTGGCTCTCCCTTTATTTGAATACAATTAAAGGTAATTTATAGTCAAGATTTACTGAAACATCTATGACAGGCTAAGCTTCTTGGTCTTCAGTCCAAACGTACTGGGATGAAAAGAGACTAAAGTGTTTCCATGTATTTCTGTGAGATAATGAAATAGTTAAGATACTGAATGGGAAATGAGTGATTTTGGTTTTTATACAACTGTATTTGCTGTGGTCTTTCAGACTAAATGATTTATTTGTCTAGACTGCTCCTCCAAATTCTTGTTAATTTTGCTGTTTAAGAAGATAGACTTTGGATGCCTTCAACTCAGTGACTTAAAGATTCCATGATAGTTGTAGTATATTATTTCAGAGCTTTGAATCCCAGGGAACAGGTATTGTTTTGGTAGGGGGTTTTTTTGGTTTTTTTTTTTTTTTTTTTACCTGTAGCCCTCTTGTTCCTCTGGGGCCTACTGGACCTTCAGGACCCTGAAAGGCAAGAGAAAAAAAGGGTGTATTTATGTGTATTTAGATTTGGTCAAAAACACTTCTAGAAGACTTTTTACTGAAGTATCTTATTTAGTTCTCTTTACATTAAAATAAAAAATAAAATTAAGAGAAGCTCAGCAGCCAACAAGTATTGAATAAACATTTTTAAAATGGACTGTGGTAATCAGAATACAGAGTAAGAATGAACAGAGTTAATTATCAAGGGCCAGTAATGCAGGTTTAAACTCTGTTTGTTTCATTTAAAATATTCACAGAATTATACACCAAATCTCGAAGACTGGTGTTAGAAACCTTGATTTCATTTTCACCTCTCATTCCCTTTGCTTACTACTTCAAGCCTTCTGCCTCCGTTAAAGTCAAGTAGAGTTTTACCATTGTTATGAACAGGCTTAGGTTTGGGCCTTTGGAAAAATCACATTAAAATATAGAAGAAACTGAGAAAGTTACTGAAAATGGTATCCTTGCTCACTTCATTTTTTGAAATTGTCAGTTGTTAATTTCCCTCAGCCTTAGAGTTAATATTTGCCTTAAATCTGTCACCATGGTTGTTACTCAGGGAATGGTAGTTTTTCTGTATTTTAACTGTGTTTCCTGAAAGCCTAACAACTTTGTGGCTACTTACTCTGTCTCCTTTTATCCCTGGGATTCCACATTCACCTCTTTCACCCTGGTAAGGAACAGGAATAAATATTTATGAGGTATATTGAGCATATCATCCTTATTCTTTGGGGGCTTTAGTTGAAAACCGAAATGGTATTCTATTCATGACATATTATAGCAATTGTGCTTTAAGTTCATTGGGGAAAGGACACATCTTCTATTAGAGCTTGTGCAGCAGCTGGGAAGATGATGTTATTGTTCATTACTATTATTTATAAGAAATATAGCAGTATACATAATAGATAATAATAACATCAAATATCTATATGTAAGCAGAAATTCTGACTAAAAGTAGTACCTTCTCTCCTTTATATCCAGATTTCCCCTGGGAAAATAAAAAAACAAAGCAGGTTGTGAGAATGTATAACCCAAATGTTAGAATATGCGTATTGGCGTTATTAACATTTACTCTCTCTAGAAAAGCAGCATTTCAGGTCATAATGAACAATTAGGTAGAAAAGGTGATCTCTGAATAAACATGGCAATATGACTCTAAATACTGCACCTACTGGTCGTGACAGATGCTGTTGTATGTGTGAACAAATCTTATGAAAGTGTCATTTTAGACTGGGATTTTGATGATGCAAAAGCAGATCAACTAGAGTTCATATTTCTATCTTAGTGAGAAACATGCTAAAATAAGAAAGCCAGAAAAAAGTCACTGATTAAAAAGGGTGTACTGAATAAATGAGAAAATATAGAGTGTTTCATATGTGAATGAATTCAGAGTTAAACGCTAAGAGGCTAGTCCTACAGTCATGTCTTATATGGATCTCATTAAACTTTTTCATTGCTATTACACGCTGGATCCTTTATTTGCCAAATGAAAAATTTAAACTGACCCATAAAGATGCAGGCGGAGTGTTGATTTTTGTAGTGTTCTTAGATTATCATATCAGAGCTTTCCACACTTCTTAGGAAGGACTGTATTATTAGATAGTATTTTCTAGATCACTTCTTATAAGAAGGAATTATTCCCTTTCTTTAAGCAATGATAATGTTTTCAGTTCTTCTAGTGTTAATGAATTGAAATTTCCTATTATAATTTGGAAAAAAAAAAAAAGTTATTTTTTTGCCTTGAACACTGCTCATTGGAGAAGAAGGGAAAAAGGTTTTTTTTTACCTCTATTCCATCTCGTCCTGGGATTCCATTAAGACCTGGCTCCCCCTACAAATAATCCAACATCAAGATCAGTGAAATCAGGATACGATAGTATTGTCCTGATTATCTGAGTAGGTATCTCAGTGCAATACAGGAACCATACCAGCTCTTCCTCTACACTCTGATGATTTTATACGTTAGATACAACATTTTAATTTGTAAAGAATCTTAGTCTTTACTACAGCAAAAGGGTGTAGATGAAGGTTAAGAAATTCACAGGTGGAAAGTACATGAGTACTATTAGGATAGTCTTTCCATATTAATGAAGTACCAAGTATTTCTCCTAAATCTGAAAAATCACATCACCTTTGCTCCTTTCAGGCCTGGAGCTCCATCATCCCCAGTGCGACCCTTTTTACCCTGAAAACAACAAAATAAAATTCTTATAACGTGTGTTAGTCAAATAATTTTAATTTACGAAATTACATATTATTTTTTTTTAATATTAAGGATATTTGCTTTCTATAGGTTTATTTAAAAAAATCTCTGCATTTACCATAACCTTGAAAATGAATTTCTGGGAGCAGCACGACCAACTCAATAGGCAGCCATTTTTCTCATATGTCTTTGTTGTAAACAAAAGAATAGATGTGATCAGATGTTTTTATAGCTACCCAGCTTGCCAAGTGGTTGTTTTGTTTCTTTTGAACTCCTTGTGGTGTATGCTTTTGTTTAAGAGGTACTTGCACTCTCCAGGTAAAGACACTGAATAATAACCCAAACAAAACTACTCTTTGCCCACAAGAGGCTACATTTTCAATTAAAGTGTGCTGTACTGTGCAGGATAAAACCAGTGTGTAATTCTGTTTATATATGTACAGGATATTCAGGTCAAAAGGATGAGGATGGGCAGATCTCTAGCGTTCTGTTTCAAACTCTGACACTGTCCCCTCGCTGTGAGCAAGGGCTACACGGTACTATGGTGCTTTAGTTCAATGTTAGGGATATAATACCAGACCAACTCCCAGAATTCGTTTTGAAACAAACACCCTGCAGTTTAGATGACCAAACCTTGTATGAAGCAATCCCTAGATTTGCTTAGGACTTATAAGACAATTCTGAAAGAATTCCAGACTATTTTACCCTCTTTACAAGTCTGTTGTCTCAGTTGTTCCTTATGCTTCAGCCTCTTGCTCTCTCTCTTGCTTTCAGAGAGCTTTTCAGATATTAATGTTTGATTGGGGCTAGTTAGATCCACCTGGTCTGGTTGTCTGATTTTAACAGGTGAATTATTGTTCAACACAGGAAAGTTGTTCCTTCCTGCCTTTTAAACTGCTGTAGCTAAAAGGAGAGCCTCACCGCATCACACCGTTCTTTTTTCAGATGAGTGTCTCGTGGCATTCTCAGGTCTGTCTGTGCATTTCCTACTGGTGTGACATTTCCATGCAATGTAACTATGGAGGACTATGTACTGAACCTTGAACTTCTGTTGTCTCAGGATTTGGGTTCAAATAATTTCCTAAAAAAATTCCAACAATGAAATAAATCTTGATTTATACTGTATATCAGTTATTTGAAAAATGACAGCTACTTACAGCAGGGCCAGGAAGGCCTCTTTCCCCCTTCTCACAGTTACATGTGGGAGCCTGGGGACACTTTAAATAAAAACAGTCCAAATCAGCACATTTTAATAGAAGAGAGAGAAAATACATGAACATTGCTTTTAAGTTACTGTATGGCTAGTCTGAGTACACCAGTAATGACCAGAAGCCAGTTATCTTCACACATTTTACAGAAATCTTTTAACTGTCAGTTTACCACTCATCAAGAATGTGGCCTCCTACCCTCTATCCAAAAATCCGTATCATTCCTACTCCTGAAATTTCAATTATCTTGATAACGGCTTTACCTGCAAACTCTTCATAAGGTTGTTTTATTGGTATGCTGTGTCTATGATTGTAGACTTGTTTTCATTACTAGTCACTGTAGAGACAGCCAAGGCAATGGGGTAAGAAAACATCTTACATCCTTTTTCCACTTTACTATATGTAGGATAGATCATAGTTTAGCTCTAGCTTGATCTATAAACAAAACATGTTATGGATGTATGCTTTTATCCAGTTAATGCAATTTATTATAGTAGTTTCTAATCTTTCTTTTTCTTTTGTCATCTCTACTGTCATGTGTCCTGGTCAGACATCATTATGGCATGTAGTTATGTGATTTTTAGGATCTTTTTGAAACTTTAAAACCATTACATAATACGGAATTATTACAGATAACTAGCGTTATTTTTGGAGGAGGAATAAGGAATGTTGTTTTTATTTTTGGTTTTATTATTTATTAAACCTCCACTCAGCTTGGAGATGTCTAGAAGTGAAGGGTTTAAATATCATTCTTATCTGGATATCCCAATTAGTAACAATATGTTTTCCAAGGATAACATTGAATGTCTTAATACTTAAGGATTTATTTTGACAGAGAAAAATCAACATGCCAGTGGAAATGAGTGAAAAATAAAATGCTTCAACTTTGGCAAACACTCATAATATTTACCACTTTCCTTGAGCTGCTCATCAGAACAGTCTTTGCCTGAGATAACTGTACCTTAAGTAGGAATAACATCTTTAAAAGGAAAGCCCAAAATGGCAGCCAGACCTACCAATGCCTGCAGTCAGGGTGACACAGTGTGGACAAACTGGAAAAGTGCGATGGTGGAGCTTTGTTCGAGTTCCTTCCCTTTTTTTAACTCTGTTACATAGGAAGAGCATTAACGGCTCGAGCTGCACCACATTCAGCTCTGTGTCATGTTTTCTTATCCACTGAGTCTGTTGGATAACGTGCTGAAACGTATCAGCAAATTCTTGCTAGCCTGAATACTCACACATTGTTCTTTTTGAACTTTGAAAATAAGGAGGGAAAGTAAATGATATTAGGATAGCAAACTAAAGCTCTGTCCTGCAAATACAAAAGCATGTTTTGCTTGAAGGCAATCCCATTAGACTTAATATTTAACCAACTTCCTGAGCTATCAGTTTTCTTGAATTATGTTTCCATATAATTGTAAATGTCTATATTAAGCAGTAGTTCTGTACAGGAAAAAAAAATACTTACCTCTTCCTCAGACAGATCTTTCTGTAAAGACAGATATTCAAAGCATCATTAGAAACTTAAAGTCACAATCCAGCTCTACAGGAAAGACACTGAAAGACGTTAAAATAAATTGCTTCAGCAGCTAGTTAATTAAATAATGCAATTAACATATTAACTAACATTAATTAAACTTTAATTTCTGAGAAACATCCTAGCAATCTCTCTATTCTAAAAAATCGTTTAAATACTTTCAATTCCTATTACAGATTGTTTACTGCACAAATCACTGACTCTCCTTGTCCAGCCATAATTTGCTAAAATTATGATGGTAAACAGACCTAAAACAACAGTTAACTATATGGGAATAATGCACCCAGAAACTACACTGTTTCCAAAATGCTGATAGCAGCAGCTCTCTAGTGGGAGTGACTGCTACATACTCTACACTTGAAAAAATCAGAAGCTCTTCTGTGCACAGTTAGGCATGCACAAAATGAGAACAGTAAGAACACCTTAGAGAAGATTTGACTTTGACAGTGATCACATGAAGTTATCATCATCGAATTAGCTCTGTTATTTTATTAGAAGATCTCTACAGCTGAAACACCCACATACAATGCGTTCCTCCCACTTTTCACAACTGATGTAGTCTCTTGAGAGGACATAAATGTGTTGATGAGCAGCAAAGCAATACGCATCTCTAAAATTCACATGTATGCACATATAATTATGCTAAAGCCATTATTTAAACCAGACAGCAGCCGTGTTCTCAAAAGAAGGCACCTGAGGTTAGCTGCCTGTTTGGAACAGGTAAAATGTTCAGTCACTTGAGAGGTGGTTGCTGTGATGCAGAAAGCAATGGTAATACCGGAGAAGATGGGAAGGGTGATATGCAGGGAAACCAATGCAGAGTGGAGGCTGTCGAAGTGAAGGACAGACAGACAGGAAGGCCAGTTTGTGTATATGCTCTAGGCCTATACAAGACACTTAGGTGTCAGTTTCACTGCAGAAGTCTCCTGGTTGTTACTTATATTCCTATTTTATATCTCTGTGCATGCTCAGATCAGGACTTCATCTACAGCTTGTGTCACCAGATTTATAGGCTAGAGAATGGCTCTATTCTCCATACTTATCAGAGAATGTTTTTTATAAATTAAGTTCACATGCAGAAAAGAGACACCTAAGCAAAACTTCAAGCACAATTTACCCATTTCCTCTTGATTATGTGGTAGGATTTTCATGGAAATTTAAAGTTGTCTATGGCCAAATTCAGATTTTATCTAAATTGACATATCTCCATTAAGGACTACAAATTTATTTTCACTTCTGCAAGACCTGCATCTTTTTTGGTACAAAAGGCAATGTCACATTCCTACTTGCTACAGAAGAAAGCACTAGGATGTCAAAAATAGTGGTTTTTTTTTTTTTAAGGAAGGAGATTTAAAATACCTTTCTTAGGAGGAAAAATAACTTCACAACAGATCTCTTTAAGACTAATTAATTTTCCAACTTCAAATATTTTGGCTGGCTAGATCTGAATGGTGGGGAGAGAAAGGAAACCTGTACATTGGCACAGTCATTAATAAGTGGGCCGCTTTAACATGTAGAAAGAACAGGTTTCTTCAATAGCATAAGCATTTCAAAATATTGGAAATAAGACCAATTTTTACTTACGTTCCTATAACTATTTTAAATTCTTTCTCATACATACCAGTTCTTTGAGAACCTTCTCCACAGTTTCTTTCTCCTGAAGGTTGAAAACGAACCTGGATGCTGGGACGCTGGCCAGGAGCCGGAGCTTGGCAGCACTGCTAACCTCCTCAGCCACTCTGGTCATTCCCATTGTGAAAAATACAATTCCTTGGTGTTTAGCATCAGCTGTAGCTGCAAAAATATCTGGGTTTCTTGGATGGTCCACTCCATCGGTGAAGAGCACGGCTACTTTCACACTACCCGGAGTCCCTTCAGTCATATACAGTTGTGTGAGGTTAGTTATAGCGTAAGTTGTGTAAGTGCCATGACCTATGTAGGTGATGGGAGCAATGTGGGATTTGAATGCTTCAGGACCTTTCCAGTCATGGAAAGTTTGCTCTAGGAAAACAGTGCTGCTGTACTGAAGTAAGGCCATCCTCCAGCTAAGGGTACGTCCAGAACTAAGCTGCAGACTTTTCATTCTGTCTACTGTTTCCAGTACAAATTTTTTCTGCTGTTCATGATTATAGTCCTTAGCACTTTCGGAGCTGTCTAGTAAAAAAGCAATTTCCAGAATGCAGTCTTCATCTAGAATAAATAGGTAGGTAGGTAAATAGAGTGATTTCATACTAAATGTCATTATACCCTTAACCCTTACATCTATTTTAGGCTTCAAAAGTGGGAGTGCAAATATGGAAATTTTTGAAAACA
The DNA here is from genome assembly GCA_008921705.1 of Burhinus oedicnemus. NCBI lineage: Eukaryota > Metazoa > Chordata > Aves > Charadriiformes > Burhinidae > Burhinus > Burhinus oedicnemus. The sequence goes on from VFFE01007669.1 coordinate 5,169,031, forward strand.
TCTGTGATCACAAGTGTGAGACCCTCATGAAGATAGACCATACAGAGGCTGAGGAATTTGCTACAGAACAGATGCCCCAAGGAATAAGAAACTGAAGGTGAAGTGATGTCAGGTAGTATGAAATGAGGAATGTTGTTGTGGTTTTATATATTCATTCTGTCCTCTTGCCTGGTATTTCACTGAATATCCTACCAGGATGAGGAATGGGAAGCTGGGAGCCATCTACAGGAAAAGGAGTCTTACTGAGTAAGACACTGGAATGTGATTTGACAGAGCTAGATTTTGTCCCTGGTACTGACACTTACATCCAGTGACATAAAAGTTTCCAAAAGCAGGATCTGCAGAGTACTAATTTTCTGAACTACTGATGAAATGACTTCTGTAAAAATAGTTATATGGGTTATTATTCTTGTAGTGACAGTAACAGGCTATCAGCCACATCATAAAAAAGACCAGAAGTAATCTCCTTTTCTGAAATACACAAAAGAGAAGGGAAAACATGGGAGTAAAAAGATAAAAGTGCAAAAATAAGGCATGTGAAAATGTAGGATGAGGCAAGCCTGGCTGATTACAAGCAATATCTTAGATAGCAAGTTAGCCATGTAGTCCAGAATCCGAATAAACTAATCCGGGAAAAAAACTTCACACCTGTTTTAAAATGACAATATTCACCTTGATCACTTGGGCTGGGATATTTTTCTACAGTATTTGACAGACTGTGTTTAGGTTTTGGTCTTCTCAATCCATATCTTTTTTCTTCCCTGAGATTTTCTGCTAAAAACTCATGGTGTTCAAGTATCCACAAAAGCCACCAGAATCTGAAGAACATCATTTGTTTGATTTCTGTTTCCTAAACAACACAAATAACAATACAGAAGTACTGCAGTAGAAGGACAATAAAACATTATTCAATTTTGCTTCGACAGGTTGCTTAGCAGGCTGTATTTTAAAATATAGTCCCTAAAAATGAGCTGATTTTTGTGTGTGTGTGTGTGTAAGATCTTCTCCAAAATACATAATAAATAATAAACAGAAACACACTGGAGTGATTTTCAAGCATAATGCATATAGTTCTAGCACATGACAAACTGGAGACAGACATTTTACGAACATACTTCAGTGCTCTCTCACTGCCTGGTGGTGTTTGTACAACCAGCACTTCTGAGAAACCTTGACCTTGGCTGTACACAAGTAGGTGCAGTGTGAATCCCAAGTGTAATTCACAGGAGTGGGTTTTTTAAACCTCCTTTTCCCAGAGCTGGCATGGAGAGACGGAGGCACAGAGGCAGACCCAAGTTTTTCCCTGTTCTCGTTACTTAAGAACTGAGGGTCGTGCATACTTCTTGCTATCCCAGTCCCCCTGTCCTCAGCAGTCCTACAGAAGAACAGTCATGGCCTGAGGGTGCTGTCCAGGCATGAATGTACCTGCTGTGCAACCCTGGGGACACGTGGGCCCAGAGTGCTGAGCCCAGGCTTCACAGCTACCTATTGACAAGACTTTTTCCTTCTGCAGGGACTGAAGCTGTTTGTCCTGGGCTCACAGGCACCCTTGGAGCTCACAGGCTGCTCAGGGACTGACAAGTCAGTCCTGCCCCAATTTGGTTTCATCGTCATCTCCCTGCAAGCTCTCCTCAGGTAGGCACAATGCATAGTAAAACAACAGCTCAGTGGCAAGAGGGAACCTGCCAGGACTGAGCACCTCACAGAAGTCCCTAACACAGCCACATCTGCAAGGTTTCTCAGCTCCTGCTAATTTAGGGCAGGAATTCTGGTGCCCACAGACACAGAGAGGACAGGGGGTCCTTACCTTGATGCTCCCAAGCAAAAGGCGCTGCAGAGATGCAGGATGCTGCCCTGGGCTTGCTGCCAGCTGTGTTGTCCTCCCTGTGCTGGATGCTCTGTGAGGAAATGAGGGAGAAGTTGGGCTGCAAGCTCCTGTAAAAATCAGTGTTGTGTCAGGAGGAGCCAGCAGAGGCAAGGAGAAAGGGGAAGAACAGCAATCCTCGCTCCTCCTCCTCCCCACCCACCCACCCACTCCTCTCCTCCTCCCCAGGCTATGCACATGCATCCTAGGTTTAGTCCCCCACAGACATTTCTACAGTTAAATCCTCATCTATATTGCACATGTATGGAAGAGGACTGTTCTCACCCCAACACACTTCCCTACACACTAGCCCAGTTGTGTTCACTCTCTTCTCCCATCACTAGCGCACACCTTTCACCCCCATACTTCTGCACATCCATCATGCTTTGGCAAGGCAGCTTTTGGTACTGGGCATCATAATTTCAATGTCATCATAGCAGTCCATGTCAGTAAGATCCCTTTTAGACCTAAATGAATCTCCTTATAATGAGATTACTATTATTACTGCTGTAGTAGAAAGGTATTTACTGTCCTATGGGCTGGGACAACTGAAATTTCAGTTGCTGGTGAGATTGCCCAGAATGAGTAGGTCAAAAAAGACAGACTAGTCCAAAAGCTGTACAGTGTCTCCAGGCTTGTTTGTCACACCTACGCTTTCAAAGCCTGTAATAGCAAACAAGCACAGACACATAGTATAATGCCCTCAAAACCTAAACTAGGTGCCTATGGATCCTGAAGGCTATCTCTTTTACCAGTGATTGCAGCTTGTCACTTAATTCTTCAAATAGCCTCAGAAAGCTTTTGCATTACAAATGAAGATGTTAAACAAGTAGCTCTTTTCTACAGAAATATATATCTTTTTTTTTTCTGTGGACCCATCGTTTTCCACCTACGTGCACACAAAGAGGACCCAATGCTAACTGCTGTCCTCCTTTCCATCTTAAATGTCCACCAGCTCAGTCGACTTATGAAAGTCACAGCCAAGGAGGCTGAGGGGATTGCGGGGAAATGATGCAGCTTTGGCTCCAAATTAAATAGGCAGGAGGGACTGGTGGGACAACATAGCTGGATGCTGAAGCCATTTGCAGTGCTTCTAACCCTGTTTTCTATTTTCCATCTTTACCAGTAATTAGTGCTAAATTGGTGACTAGGATGGCTGAAGTGCAGCTACGGTATGGCTGCTTATCCTTACCTAAGCTGAAGCTAGCTCAGATACAGCTATTTGTGCTACAGTTACAGCTAAGAAAGAATCTTTTTTCAGGGTTGGAAAGAATTGATGTTTATTTCTCTTTAGCCACTTTTATTTTTCCATGCTTATACTGACATATTTAGATTTTGATTAAGGCAAGGAATGAAAAGGCAATTTTTTGCCCTGTAGGGAATATAAATAATATGGTGTTTAACTGAAATAGATATAATAAATCTCACATAGCCCCTAAATCTTGCCGAGAAAAAATCTAATTCTAACAAGAAAAAGCATGTTAACTATGGTTGGGATTGTGTGCATCCCATAAGCAAAACATTGTCATTCTTTCATTTTCACTGCTAATTCCTACCTTAAGACATAGCTGGCAAATAACTTCTTAATTAAGTAACTATTCTGCTTGTACGTTTAGTAGCAAGTTCTTGGCTTCAGGATATTTCATTTTATTAAAGAATTATGTTTACCCTCAGGACAAATTTCTCTTCTTTTTTTTTTGACCAGGTGCAATTTTAAAAGCTTAGTGGGGCCTCCACATTTTTATAGCTCTTTGTGTGGGATGTGTGGTATTATTCTGTCCAGAATTCCAGGTATGTGACATACCATACAGTACACTTCTAGACTTGCACTCTTCTGAAGTTGTGCTGTTCTCAATACCTGCACAATTCTTATGGTGACAGTTTATCAAAACCTAAATGATGTCAATGTAAAATATGAATGCATTGATGCATCTGAGATAACTCTTAAAAATAAAAATTAACAGCAAGCTTTCTTGCCTCATTTACTACAAACTTTACCAAGTGCTTATTTAACATTTTAATGTAGTTACACTGTATGTATTCTTTAAATAGAATTAGTGTCTTAAAATCTATGATTAGCAATGTTCATGCTGTCATTTAAATGTTAGAAATTTACTGCTAGAATTCAATTCAATTTTTTTTGTAAAGAAATAAAAATGTTTCATGTTTTGTTAAGGAATCTAGGCATTGGATGCTTCAGCACACAATTAATTACATTTCTATTCACCTACTCTTCAAATACATTTAAGTATCTTTGACATCTCTGGGAGATGACACTACAGACTTGCATGCTTAGTTGACTAAGTTGGGCCCAGCTACCCCATCTCACATACGCGTCCAACATGACAGTAGTTGGCATTAAGATTGGTAATCTTTGCAGGAGTCAAAGACTGAAATGAATGTAAAGGCTATGTTACAATTTCACCAAATGAAGCTGATGTCACAAACATTGCTGCATATCCAGGTCTTTGGATTTTTTCCATCACTGTTTGAAATCCAAGAGTTCTCAGCTGTCTGATCTCAGTATTTCAATCTGAGAAATGAGGCCTAACATTTTTTTCAAAGAATAAAGGAATATATGAGAGCTATTTAAAGCCACAGCTAAATAGGCTATACTCAATTAAAGAAAATTCTTTATAATTTTAGAACCATGAGGAGAGATATCATGAAGAAAAAGACACTCTTTCTGCGAGTGTGTTTAAGCACTATTAAGAAGGGAAACCAAAGTGATATTACACCCCTTTGTCACTGCTGTTACCATTGAGTAGGTGGAGACAACTTCAGAGCTATGTGAGGTTGCAAGGCCATTTTGAAGGGACACTGAAGAATTGGGGCTTAGAGATGCTAGTTGCTGTGGTGTAGCATGACCTCTTGTGTCAGCAACAGCCCTCACTATCACTTCCCAATGGGCAGAAGTAGCAGCAAGCCTGACTGTTTCAAACTTCCTTCCTGGTGCTCCCTTCTTCGTCTGTCCCTCCCCTCAGTCTGTGGGTACCTCTCTTAGAACTTGGTCTGGCTCAACTGTGACCACTTCATCCATTGGTTAGCAAAATTCAGTACATTATTGAGAAGCCTTGAGTAATTTCTGTTAAGGTGGATTAACTAATGTCTTCTAGCATGATGTCATGTCACTAGAATGTGACAGAGCCCTGACTAGTCTTTCTTCAGCTGTCCAACAAGCCTGCGACAGGATTGGAGATGGAGTAATCATGAGCCAGCATAGTTGGCAAAATACCATCTGAGTATTTCTATATGCTAAAGGAATACTCAACCACCAGGGAGGCCAGTTTTTGGGAGCAGCACGAAGCAGACAGAACATGCTTCTGATTTTCCTCTGCTCTGATGGTAATTTTTTTGTCCCAAAGAGCTTCTGAAATGTATTTCCATTTTTTTGCCACCTCAATGTGAATAATGCACATACCTTGTCTGCTGTGAACTGTTAAAAATAAGCACATTTCACACAATCTCATTCTAGCATTTCATGGCCTCGAGATAGTCTTGACCATTTAACCTGACCGCATCATGATGTAATGGTATTTCAAGAGTATTTATTTCATTATACTATACATGTCAGTACATGACCAAAGTGCCCAGGAGAAACAAAAACCTACCTGACTTGAACTTGTAAAATACTGAAATCATACCATTTACAATATTTTGAATCCTGATATTAAAGAGCAATGTTATAAAGAATGTGGTTCACAGTCCCATAAGTTGTATCACGTGTGAATTTTAGGAAAAACAGTTCAAATGTTCAAGTACTCAAAGAAATTGAACAATAAAATTTAAAAATTAAAAAGTTAACTTCACTGAGGAGTGTATCTGAGGAAGGATAACATAGAAACCTGTGTTTTACCTTTTGATTGCAAAATGTGTTTGAGTGGATTTGACAGCTCAGGATTCAGGCTGAATAGTCAGCTGAGTATGGTAAATCTTGACAAATTGACTTCTATTTGCCAACCATTGTGGCGGCAGTTTAAAACATTTTTTAATGGGGACTTAAATTCTGCGACAAAACCTGATTGTTCTCTATGGAAAATGATCTTTTAATGGCACAGCCTTATAAAAACCTGTAATGAAATCTTGGGATACGTGAAGGTAGTGGCAGAACTATCGATTCCAGTGAGGCCAAGATTTTGTCTTTGCTTTTTGGTGCAAATCTTGAGCATGTAGTCTGAAAAGCTGATCAAAGCAAATCAGCTTCATTGTGTTTTCATCTAAACTGTTGTGGAAAATGCTGTAAGCAAGGTCTTTGATAGCAAAGAGTTACTCTTTGTGTAGCTCCCAACAGATTTTAATGATTCTTTGGCACTGGTAAACACGGTCTTCTCTTTTGCAGCTGGTATGAACCTGGCTCTCCATTTCCCCTTTTTTAATATTGCTCTTCTGCAACATTTTTCAGGAGGTGCAGTGGGAAAACTTAAACTCTAACAAGGCATAGAAGGAAGAAGGCTGTCTTCAGTACTTTCCCATTTTATCTCTGTACAATACAGCTCAATCTGAGCATTTTGGTAGTAAGTAAATACTCATAATCTGTCTGTGTGTAATATCAATATATTAGGTTTTGGTTTGTTTTGAAGATATTTGCTTATTTCTATTTTTAGTCGAATAGGTCTTTCATTTTTAGTTTCCATCACTAAGAGAGATTTTCCACCTTACAGCCTAAGTATGTAAACACACCTATACATGAGTAACAGTTATCTTCAAAAGTATTTGTAGCATTCAGCCTAACAAGTGAAAAAGCATGCAGATAAAAGAGTACAGATACATTTTTAACATACTAAATACTTGACTGAACATTTGATGATATTGAATGTTTAACTAGCCCAAAAATACTCTTAAAATGAAAACTAAACCAAATCTTAAAGGTTTAATTTGGTGCCAGTGAAAATGCACTTAGACAAGTAATTATTTTGAATTTGCTGTTGCATCTCAGTTATTTCTTATTGTAAAGTATATTTTGCACAACTATATTCTTCCATCTGCCTGATTTTCAACAGCATGATAACTGTAATTAGCAATACAAAACTCTTTTACACATTTTCTTTTTAAATACAGTAACTACATTTTTCAGGATTGGAAGCTCATCTGTTTTGATGGAGTTGCAGTAAAAAGCAGATGCTTTAATCTCACCTAGCACATTTATAGAAGATATTGTCTGATAACTGGAAAAGGAATTACTGTGCTGGAAATATATTTAGCAAGTTAAAGCATGTTGCTGTATGTAGTACACCATATTCTGCAAATGAAAATGATAGGGATTTGGAAGAAAAAGTCAAATTCCACACAGTTCTCAAGTTGTAATCCTTTTAATATTGGGAATAGATTTTGTTTTTCAGAGAGGTGATTATTTATAGTGTTATAAAAAGACAAACATCTATCTTACAACCATTGTTGTCAGTATAACTCTAAACTTGCATAAATGTTGGAATTCGCATCTTTTGACCTACGGATTTTTTAAAGTGTTTATAAAAGTACACATTAGACTCCGAGCTTGTAGCAGCAATTGTGCTCCTAAACCAGCTCTCAGAGCGCTTAATCCGCTAATAAGCCTTAATGGTCCTGAGCAGCCTCCCCTGCTGCCCCCATCTGCGCCCCTGCCCATGGGTCTGGGGGCTCTGTTTCAGCTCAGCCTGAGGCCATCAGTCCTGGCCTTAGTGGTGCTGTAGGATGTTGGTCACTGGCTCTGTCACAGCCCTGCCTGGACATGCTGACCAGTGGCTGATGGTCCGGCCCGGCCTGTCCCCACAGAGGTGCCTGACACCCTGGGTGGGGGCTGCCCCCAGCTTGCCCAGCTCCCTTGCCTGGGGGCTGTGGGATGGGCCCCGCTGAGAGGCCATGCTCTGCTGTCCCCTTGGGGAGCCCCTTGTGCCCCCTTCCCTGGGGGTGCAGCTGGCCATCGCTGCTCCTGACAGAGCTGGGGCCATTATTTACAGCTCGGCACCAAGGCTGGTAGGCATCTGAACGCCAGCGGGTGTCCGTAGCTCTTCACAGAACCCTGGGTGAGCCCCGTGTGAAAGGTCAGCCCTATCACACTGCGTTTGCTTGTGGCTAAGGGCTGCGCTACTGGAGCCGGGGGAGGTCTTTGCTCTCGTGAACTAGCAAAACTCTACCTCATTCTGAGGTTTTAAGCAAGGTATGTTTAAACATATGTTTGTAAATAAAAACTTGTAGAACATAAAACAGCATAGAGTTGCTTCTGTAGAGCGATGTTAGGAGGAACTCTGATCTATTAATCCATTTTACACGGTGTTTGAACAGCTCTTTCCTTTAGGTGTGCCTGTAGCACGCTCCATAGGTATGTTTTTACATGTAGGTAGAAGGACTCTGTATTACGGCTTGGTGAGTTAAGAGCTTAATGAAAAGCAATTATTATTGAATGGTATTGCACAGATACAACTGACAGCAGTAGGCAGTGTTTAATCCTGTTTATTCTTAAATATTTGGAGCATCAACCCAGCTGAATCTTGCAGTTCAGCCCTAAAAAATTTCTTTAAGCTCAGTACCTGATTTTGTATCTGACTGTTCCAGGACCTAAGTAAGCAGTAGAGGCAGGAGAGAAGGTGGTTAAGAAGGTGGGTTAAGATGCGTGGGGATAAAATGAAACTTGGTAAAAGCTAAATTGCGTTACACCTCGCAAGAAAAGCGAGTAGATCGGATCAAGTTCAGGACTCGCCGTCCAGGACTTTACCGACGGGCCGTGCGGCGGGCAGCGGAGGCAGCGCGGGCCGGGACGCGCCGTTCCCTTCCCAGCCCTGCGGGGCCGGGGGGCGCGGCCTTTGCCCGCCGGCTCCCTGCCGACCGGCAGCGGCGCTTGCTCGGCGGCTGTGGCTGCTGGCTCGGCGGCTGCAGCTCTGCCCACGAGGAAACAACAAAAATTTGCAAAAGCAAAGTCTGCTTGCCTGTTGCCGCTGAGCTGGTACATAGAGCTGAAACTGCTGCAGCACCTCTGCATACACACAACTCGTGAGGGCAAGCAGCTTGGCTCTTCTCAGCAGCTACTGTAAGGGCTTCCTGAGCTTGAGAGGCTGAAGTCTATTTAACCTGAGAGGAGTGTTTTCCTAGGCGTGGAGACAATAAATAGTGTGAGGGACAAAATGGCTAGTGGCTTTCTGCAGTAGAGACTTGGTTCCTACTGCAGAGTTGACATATTAAATTGCCTTAGCATCTGATATAGCCATAAAATCCTCTGCAGGAGTGAAGGAATGCAGTCTGCAGCGTGAAGCTGAGGGAAGGAGGCTGTGTTTTTAAATGCTTAAATATTAACAAAAGTGGTGTAACACGTTCAGTGCTAGTATAATCAGGATTTTTGTAGTGAAGAAAAGTATTGGTTCCTTTAGGTAAGAATAGGCTTATTGAAGGAATAATTCTCTATAAACATCTACCAGTTGAAATACATTCTGCTGTAATCCTTTGTGTCTAGCCTAGTGAAAATCCAAGCAGACCTTTTTTTCTGGCTCTGAGGACTGCTACAGAAACTAAGCTACTAATAATGATGGGGTTTGTTTCAACAATATTTTTGTGTCAGTAAGAAATTTTTTAATTTATATTGGTTAAGTTTGCAGCTGAAGCTCCTGAATTCAAGAAATGTCTTAAGCTCGTTGTGGACTTGTTAGCTCTATATGCCAGAGAAGAAAAAGAATTGGTAAGGCTCTTCCTCACAATAACCTGATGTATCTTCTTTCTTTAACAATACATAAAAACATGTAAATGTTGGTTTAAGTGAAATGTAAAATGGGATGGCATGGCTTTACAAGTACTTAAGTGTTAACGTATGCAAGCAGAACTTGAAGTGTTTTGCCAACACCTTCTTTTTCATTATTAAAAATACAAGATACCAAGAAGTCTGAAGGTTAGCATGACTTTAGATACTCTAATTGCCACATGAACCATATGATTGTTAACTGTAGTCACAATAATACTTACTTAAGTCCAAGGCCTTACCTCATAGTGAAACTCAGCTGCTTTAGTTTTGAAGTGTAGAGGTAGAGAAGAAAAAAACTGGAAGTAATTTTTCCAAGTACTTCAAGTACTTTCTCAGATGTTCTTTGAGCAAATGATTGGAGCATCACTCTTAAAGGAGTGTTTCCTCCCTCAGTCCAGGCTGTGGAGGCCTTGTCGGATACCAGAAGGGGACAGTAGGATGTTCCTTGTCTCCAGAGCTGTCCAGAGATTCGTACCAGAGCAGTTACAAGGTACCTTGAAAATATCAATGGCTTGTGTACTTATGAAAGATGAGGATATTTGGCTACTGAATAAAAATGGTCTAGGGATTCAAAATTATTTGGGTTATCTTTACATGTAATCACTGAATGAATGTGGCCCCGTGCTAGAAAGTTTTCAGCTGTGTACATTACTCCAAGAACAGGGAGGACAAAAGGAATACCCTTTAGAAAACCTTTTGTCCTACTGACCTCATAGTTATGTGTCCTTGCACTTTTCCAGGTATATGTGCTTCTGGCTCATATAATCTCTCCTGTAGTTTATCAGCCACTGCGGCTACAGACATGGATCCAATGCAGGAAAGAATAGCTGCTACATGAAAAGGATCTTTACATCTTTACTGGTATTAGTAGCAAGCTTCTAACTCAGTTTACATAGAGTAAAAGTGAATGTCACATTTTGCACCAGATATAGGTGGTATGGATGCTAAATTGTAGACTCCAGTCTTCTGTGACTGCTAGTATTTTATCAATCTGCATGCTAAGTGTTACTCTACACCTTTTAGGTATATTCTGCACCTTTTAAGGAGCAATAGAAACAATTTCTGACAAAACCTACTGGTACTCTGAATGACTTGTTTCAAAGTGGTTTGTGTTTCAGCAGGTGATGTGATTGACCTGCATGCAGATATTATTTGAATGCATAGTACTGCTGCCACAGTAGTATCCTGTGCTATTGCTGAACTGCATACCTTTTCAGCAATAGCTCTTCTGGATTCTGCACTACAAATCATGTACCCTAATCGTGTAGACTGAGAATACTACGATGTGGCTTGTGCCGCAAAGAAAATTATCCTGGTACCTTGTTTGTGCCCTTGCTACTTTCTCCTTTTACTATTCAGATAGGAAGCTGAAATACTTCAGATCAAGCAGCTGACACTTCATGTGCAGTGTTCATATTCCATCTAAAATGATTTTGAGAGAGGATTTAATTTGCATCATCTCCTCCAAATAGGATTACAAATAATTTCCAGATATTATTACTCTTCTTGAAATGGTTATACTGCCTGAGGAAGACTAGCTATAGCTTAGACTCAAAATTCAGAGACTTTTGTCTCAGACATTTCAGGGTATTGAAGTTTTCACTGGTTATGATGGAAAACCTAGTGCCTCTGAAAGAAATGATTCTTGGTTATTTTAGCTGGTGAAACAGTAACACCAATCAGCTAAGTCATGTTTTACAAGAAAAAACACTGCTTTGCTAGATTGATGCGACTCTCCTACCTTTTAGTGGAGAACCTCATTCTGTTGGTCTAGTATGTGCTGCCTTAGGGCTGCAATGAATTCACTAAACTGCTGATATTGCTAATGAAATAATGACCACTTATCATGATAGCCTAGTGATATTTGCATAATTCTGCCATATTTTGTTGACCATATTGAAAGGTCATGCCGCTAAGCATTAAGATGGGGCGCATGATAAAGAAGGCACTTGCTGCTAGTATCGTAAAACTCCACTATACTCTCTTTGAATAAGCTGAAACCTTAACTTTATGTAGTTATGCCTGGACAAAATCATAACAGCTGGTGTCTTTGAGGGAAAATTGAAGTATCTCAGAAACAAGTACATGAATTTCCTGTCTCAGTTAGATTTAATGATAATCCCCCAATCAAAGTAGACTTTTCTATTATGGTGTTAATGCTTTTGAAATAAATGAAGCAAGAGATATAGAAAGTAAACTCATTTTTTCCATGCGTGATGATCATTTTATATGCATTCTGTATTCTACTTCCACAAAAAATTAATTCCTTTGGTGTTAGTCTGAAGTTCAGTGGCTAGAACCTGTATATTAATATTGCATCAAGTGAAATCAATCACTAATTAATCACTAATACTTGAATCTAATACCATGCTTACAGTTTGTAATCCTTTTTACAAGGATTACGTGGAAATACAGAAAATAGATGTCCATTTCTGAAGTAGTTAACTTAGAACAGTGCTTTAATATCAAAACATCTTTCTCCTCTCCTTCTCTTATTATCATCTATTAACCATAATCATTAGAGAGGTGGGACTAGATTCTCTACATTTTTAAAAGCCTGTGGTATTCTTAACTTGTTAAACGCATGTGCATAGTGGCACAAAACATCTGACTTATTAGAGGCTCTTAAGGAATAAGTCAGTTTATATACAGTGTGAGTTTTCAGCTGATTTGTTTTTATATTATGTATGCTATAGAACGTCTGAAGCTTTTCAAGTGGTTTTCAGAAGAGAAGGCTGAAGGTCTGGAGTAGAATCTCACTGGAATCTCGGTTCTTAAAAATCAGGTTGGCGTACCCCAAAAAAATCAGTTAAAAGATATGGCCACAGGGTGTCAGTCTTGACTCAAATATGAAGTTTTGTGGGCATTGCTGACTGCAGAGATTTGCTTTGAGACGACTGGTAGAGCAAGGCTGTTGATATCAGTACTACGACTAACATACTTCTTCTTTTAAAATTTCAGGAAATTGAGCTGTCACGTAGGAGTAACAATGCTATGACTATAGCCACTTTGCTTCAAAAAGAGGCCAAAACATGTAATGTAGTGGGTTTTGTAGTTTTGTTTTTCTGTTGAACAGTCTGTTTGGGCATTGCGCTTTACCTACAGATCAGAAATACATAGATGGGAATAGTTGATCTTTCCTCCTGCCTGACCTGTGGAATGCTATCATAAATAACTGCTGAGCAAGAACTGGCCTGTAATGGAGTGTGGGCTACCAGAGGTGTCCTCAAAGTAGAGAAAAAGGGGGAGGGGGGGAGGTAAGATCTTTTGTATGAATGGCATTGTCTGCTGAAATGACTGAGATACAGGCTTTGTTAGTTAACCTAGCCTGCTTAGTATATTACTGCCCTTTGCATGCACTTTTCCTTTATATAAGAACTTAGTCCTTTTTAGACTTAATCTCATGTGACAGACCTTCAGCTTTCTCTTCTGTAAACTACTTGAAAAGTTTCAGTTGTTCTGCACTGCAGAAAATAAAGTGGGTTTTTTTAAGATTTCTACACTCTCTTCCCAAAGGTATTATTCTTAATTGAGCTTTGGATATTGCATATACAATATATGTCTAAGGCTATATTACATTTGCTTTTGCTGTCCATATCTCCACCTGACAGACAGGGAGATACAAAAATTACTTGGGGAATGTCAAATAGTAGGAAATTAGTTTTGCCAAGCTCTGTTTGTAAATGGGGCTCAGACTATTAGTGATTCAGCTGAAATGAAAATACTGATTCAAAATATTCTGTAATGTTTTCATCATTAAAATTAATTCTGCTTTGAATCATCTCAAAGCATGAAGACTTTCAGAAAAATATAATCAAATTCAAGGGAATGTGTAAAGGTATAATACTATGTTGTTCGTTTAGTGACCAGCCCAGCCTAAACCACTAGTTAAGCAAGATTAATTTCAGAAGCTTTCCAAAATGAGAAAATTACAAGCTCATCTTTCCTGTCTTTTCAGAGATCCAAAGGTAGCCTAACAGTCTGTTCCTTCCCCCACTTCTTTTAATGGCCTACATTCATTGCTCATGTTTTCAGGAAGTTTCTTTTCTTGATGGGACTGCTTTTCAAGAGTGAGGCAGTACTCCTGACAAAGCTGACATAACTGGGAAGGAATGTTCCTCACAGTTAAAGTTAAGAAACTTTTAGTGCTGGATTTCTTATATTCTTGACACTGTATGTTGAACTGAGAGAACCAAGGGTAAATCATGCTTGACCAATCCGATAGCCTTCTATGATGTTATAACTGGTTGGCTGGATGAGGGGAGAGCAGTAGATGGCATCTACCTTGACTTCAGCAAGGCTTTTGACACTGTCTCCCACAACATCCTCATTCGGAAGCTGAGGAAGTGTGGGCTAGATGAAGAGACAGTGAGGTGGATTGAGAGCTGGCTGTGTGACAGAACTCAGAGGGTTGTGATTAATGGAGCAGTGTCAAGTTGGAAGACTGTAAGCAGTGGTGTCCCCCAGGGGTCAGTACTCGGTCCAATCTTGTTCAATATATTCATCAATGACCTGGATGAGGGGACAGAGTGTATCCTCAGTAAGTTCTCTGATGATACCACGCTGGGAGGGGTGGCTGACACTCCAGAGGGCTGCTCTGCCATCCAGCATGACCTGGACAGGCTGGAGTGCTGGGCAGAGAAGAACCTAATGAGGTTCGACAAGAGCAAGTGTAGGGTCCTGCACCTGGGGAGGAAGAATGCTAGGCACCAATATAGGCTGGGGGTGGATCTGCTGGAGGGCAGTTCTGGGGAGAAGGATCTGGGGGTCCTGGCAGATAGTAAATTATCCATGAGCCAGCAATGTGCCCTTGTCACCAGGAAGGCCAATGGAATCCTGGGCTGCATAGGGAATAGCGTGGCCAGTAGGTTGGGGGAGATCATTCTCCCCCTCTACTCAGCACTGGTGAGGCCACAACTGGAGTACTGTGTCCAGTTCTGGGCTCCCCAGCTCAAGCGGGACAGGGAACTACTGGGGAGAGTCCAGCGTAGGGCAACAAAGATGACTGGGGGATTGGAGCACCTCCCTTATGAGGAAAGGCTGAGAGAGCTGGGACTCTTTAGCCTGGAGAAGAGAAGGCTGAGAAGAGACCTTATTCTTGCTTATAAGTATCTAAAGGGTGGGTTGAAGGAGGATGGAGGCAGACTCTTTTCAGTTGTTCCCAGTGACAGGACGAGGGGCAATGAGCACAAGTTGGAACATAAGAAGTTCCATTCAAACGTAAGAAAAAACTTCTTTACGGTGAGGGTGACAGAGCACTGGAACAGCTTTCCCAGGGAGGTTGTGGAGTCCCCTTCTCTGGAGATTTTCAAGACCCGCCTGGATGCAGTCCTGAGATATGTGCTGTAGGCATTCCTGCGTCAGCAGGGGAGTTGGGCTAGATGATCTCTAGAGGTCCCTTCCAACTCTGAAAATTTCGTGATTCCGTGATAACTTCAGCTGAATATTAGAATGTTGAAGTACCTTCTGTGAGCAGGATCCTGAAGCATCTTCATTGCATCTTTTATGTTCTAACTGGGCATTTTTTTATGTGGACATCAGCTGTAGCTACATATCTTCCAGATTAATGGCTTTGTTGTGGAGCATCTTTAATTCCTTCAGATTGGTTTGTAGAGGTTAGAGATGCTGGGGGTGCTGTGTGACAGAACTGCCCAAAATATGATTCAAAACTCACTTCCATGAGTTATATAATGACAACTACCACATGCTTGTAGACGTTGCTGAGTTCTGGGATGATGCTTCTAAGCTGTAACCGGGAATTGGGAGAAGATGGATGATGCAGTAAGGTTAGGTTGAAGGGAACAGTGGAACGTTCTTTTTCTGCATGCTTACAAAGCCTGACCTAGTCAAACCAGCAATCACATACTTGCAGTGCCTGTTGCTTGTGGTGTGGACCAAAGCAGTGGATCTTAGACCTTGTTGCCTCCTTGGCTTGAGAATCTCTTGAGAACTCTGGCCTGGAGTAGAACTTCTTACCCCACTCTAAATATATAAAGTTCTAGTGAAAGGATTTTAAAATAATAATTAAAAAAAAAAAAGTGAAGTTGCCTGAACTAGAGGTGGTTGCTCCTGGTTCCGATCATTGTATATTATAAAGCATACTGTGGCATAGTTAAGACAGTTACTCTGCCAAATGCAAGCAGGAGGAATTTGCAGAGTTTACAAGGATTTTGATGTAAGATTCTTTGACTATTGTGTGTTTCTTTCCTACAGTCTTCACTGTAGTGAAGTCAGATATTTAGTCCATCTCAACCTTGTTGGTAATTGTTACTATCAGGAGGAAGATAAAGTCAAGAAGGAAGAAGTCCTTTGTCAGAGAATGAGATGGTAAGTGTACTGAATGCGTTACTATTTTATTTGCTTTTAGAAGTCATTCATGCCATAGGCCTTCCTTCGTAGACCCTCGCAGTCCCTGTCTGTTTCCCAGGTCTGTTAAATGTCACCTCAGAGATCAGGAAAAATTTCTCCTCCTCCCCTTAAACGCTTTTAGCCAGGGGCAGCTGAAGTAAAGATCACTTCAAAGGCCAAGCGTAGCTTTTTTTTTTTTTTTTTTTGACTTGGCATTGCAGTGGCAGTAGATGGTAGTCCTAGTTTTGCTGTCACAGTTTAAAGTTATGACTATGCCTGGTTTGCTTCATATTTGTCCGTATCAGGAACATCTCTTGTAAAGATGCTGGAATTGCAGTACCTTAAAATTGGTGTTATAGAAATGGGATCATTCCCCATACATAATAAGAACTCTAAGGCAGAAAAGGCATGTGAGTCAACATCCCTTATCTTCAGCTGTAGCTCCTTTCAGAAGTGCTTAGATAAGATTAAAAGAACCAGGCTTCCTTCCAACCATCTCCCACTTTTTCACCTGAAGAAATTTGCTGAGAAAAGGAGCAGCCTCTAGCTGCAGAATTTGAGTCAGCTTCTAGCATATAACAGCTCAGATTCGAATTCAAGGAAAATAGGGCTCATTTCTGCAAATGTGCATGTGAAACTGAGCTCTTTTTGATGTTGCCATTGAGTTGGTAGAAGAGATTCTGTTGACTCCTTTTTGTCGTTCATTCTCTGTGGAAAATTGTGTAAACCAAATACTAAAAGAACCACAACCCAAAATCTGAGAGGATTCTGCCAGATAGTTTAAATAAACCAAAACTAAATTCAACAAACTATTAGAGTTGCAAGCTTGGGTAGTCTGAAAATGTAAATGCTACTATTGCCCACAAAACTTTCCCTCTGATCGTCCTCACCAATGTATTTTTTTTTATCTTAAAGAAACAAGTGACAGTAGCAAAGATCTCTGCTTTGTTTGGCAGATAGAGGAATACAGACATAAAGATCAGAATGGCATTAAAACTAAAAGGGAATATTTTATTATCTTATAGGGTAAAACCACCAAAACAATATTTATTGTATTCAAATTGTTTATAATGATTTGCATTTATTTTTGGCCTGTCCTTTCTGTGACTGGATTCTAAACTGAGCAATGAGTTACGTAGGCGCTACAAGACCAATAGTGTGTGATGAAGTCCCTAAAAATATTGAACCATTTTGTACAGAAGGCTCAATACAGCCTACTGTCAACTGATTTTGTGCTTCAGCAAGCAAGTGTGCCAGCAATGTATCAAAAATTTATCTGATGAAGTATTTCTGTAGTTGTTTAAATCAAGGGCAAAGCTTCTGTTTGGGAATCTGACATGAGAGTCTCTGTGCTATATAGCATGTTCAGACTGAGCACATCTGGGAGAATGGGCTGTGGTGGAGACACTGGGAGA
Organism: Burhinus oedicnemus; assembly: GCA_008921705.1. Classification (NCBI taxonomy): domain Eukaryota; kingdom Metazoa; phylum Chordata; class Aves; order Charadriiformes; family Burhinidae; genus Burhinus; species Burhinus oedicnemus. The sequence goes on from VFFE01007669.1 coordinate 5,186,363, forward strand.
TGTGGCCGCATTTTTTTCTTCTTCCTTACTCCTCTCCCCAGATCATCTAAAATAACCCTGGATTAGTTCTATGCTCTTTTCTGTGAAATTTACTGGTATGATTGAGCGGGTACACTGAGTCAACATCACATTTGTCTGCTCTTGTTCTTCACAAATACAAAATGGATAGAACCCAATGAAGATAATTTCAATTAAACTGCATGAACTATAGGTGTGTTCCTGGGTTGTCTGTAGCCATAATGCACATAGTAAGGGTTGCTTACAATTGGGCCCAGCCCAACAGCTGGGTGGGGGAATGCCATGGCAGAGGAAGGAAAGGAAAAAGGGTCTCCAACTCCCATAGTCCCTGTAAATCATCCCAATAACTTGTACCTTGGAGGCTAGTTTTCTAATAGTGATTTGATAATAGAATTAGCTCTTAGTGTGCAGACTGGATTTTCCTACCCTTCAAATGGTTATCTGGTTTTTAGACACTGTTAATAATTCTTTAAAATGTAGTACTGGCTTTTGAAATTTTGAAAGCCATAGATGGAACTTAGCTAGCTAGCAACTGCTATGATAGCAGAATGGTTTTATCATAAATCTGTGTAAGTAGATTGCAAGCATCTGTTAATACATTACTGTGTTTTCCAGAGCAGGAGATAGCATTTAAATTTTGTATTTAGAATCTGTGCATGTCCATACATAAAAATCAAAGTATATATTAATATCTAGACTACTTAAAAATACTGGAAATACTGGTGTCCAGTGCAGTTATTATTCAGGCTTTAGTAATAAAACAATTATGAGAATAATTTTACATGCTTATTTGATAGTGGCACCCAAAGGTTCAATTAGGATGAAGAGTTAATTGGGTGGAACAGTGTAAAAATATGATTAGGCTCCTAAATACTAATTTTTAATGGAAAGCATTACTTGAAATATCCTTATGTCCTCTGTTTAGAAACAGTGATACATGAGCAGGGATGATAGATTCTTTAGCCTGATTTTGGGAATGCGACCCATGGAAAACTACCTGCAGGCATCTCCTGCAGCATATGATAAAGGGCGTGGAGAGCAATCATGTCCCTGTGAAAATCAGTCAGTTGTGAGAGGATTTTTAATCTCAAAAATAATAATGGTTCTTTTTGGTATTCTAGAATATGGGAAATCCCTTATTCTTATATTTTAACCCTTAACTGAATCCCAGAGAGAATGGTATTTTGAATACCTTTCTTCTAATTTAACCTGATTATTATACTGTTAAAACCTAGAGGTCAAACTAAAATGGAAAACTGCCTGCAAATCCCTAGTCTTTCACTGTGTTTAACTCAGGCTGAGTGTGAGATGATGACAGGTGGCTTTAAAGTACCTTTTGTCCTTTCCTAATCCTGGTTTATGGGGATTTAAACATCACGGGCATAGTAAGTAGTCAACAAACTGCTCTGTCGCATAGATAGTTGTGCTAGGATTGCTGGGAACTAGGAAAATCTAGAGATTATAGTGTTGTACCCTTCATCTTTTCCTGGTATGCACTGTAGTTGTGGTCTGGAGTAGGATCTAAAGCAGTAGTGACCCTAAACCATATTCAGTTTCTATGAGGTTTTTATACTGGTTAGTTAGTTCAAACCAGCATCTTCATAGTTGTGGATCTGACCTTATGTCTTGTACTGCAACTTGATCAATATGTCAGTTTATGTAAGAAGTAATTCTGTTGTGCTATAAGAAGAGTAGTAAGATCTACTGTACGTATTGATTACATTCTTTTTGTTTGCAGCCCTGTTTGCCGTCTCTTGTAACTTAATCTTTAAAGCAGCAGATTAATGCCTGCAAGGAGATACTAGGAAGACAAGAATCTATTGGGAAGGAAGGAAAAGGAAATGGCAATTTGAAGAATACATGATCCATACTGGGATAAGTGAGGGTATAGCAACAGAAATAAACAGAGAGAAGAGCATGATGTCCATTAAGAGAACAGTAAATGGTTCTTGGTGCCATAGCTCTAGGAGCAGATTGTTGTTCTCTTTCTCTGTAATGTTCTCTCATCAAAAAGACCTTGGTGCAGACATGAAAGAGTGCTGGCAATAACATGATATATAATTTGAATCTGTTGCTTGTAGTCAGTTGTAGTCTGATGACATTTGGAAAAGTTGGATGACAGTAGAACATGAGAAGAGTTTTATGTACTCTGAATGTGTTCTGTAAGTTTTATTGAAGCTCACTTACCAGAATTGATTTAAAATATGAAAAAGCTCATGTAAAGCTAATGTATTAGTACATTCATGAGACTTGTCAAAGCCCAAGCAAGACGGAATTAACAGTGATTATTGGCAATGATGTGCATAAAGGAACAGATATGACTAAATCATATTATAAGGATAGTGTGGGATGCCTGTGTTGATTACTGAGAATGTAAATGTTTGTCTTGAATTTTCAGTAGGTTTCTTTGATTGCTGGATATAAAGAGATATCATATCTACTTCTGTTGGAAAAGCTAAACATCGATCAGCAGATTTTCTATTCATTAGTCTTTACTTCAGCATTTCTCAGTACCATCATCAGCCTGCCGGATGATGACAGCTTTTCAAATGAGAACTTCACCATTCATATATACGTGCCTTTGCTCTTCAGGTTGAATCACTTTATTATGCTCGAAAGGTAACAAGCCTTGAAGACCACTCAGAAACAACAGCTAATAACTCAGGGGACTGATTATCTGAGAGGTTGACTGAAAAAACTGACAGTTGACTACAGTGAGTTTCTGCTTGTATCTAGGACAACCAGATACCCAGTTTCTAAAGTCAGGCATGGGGTTTTGTCATCTTTTCTTGAAAAATACCTTCTTTTCTTCCTGCAGTAGATCCAGGCATCTTGTGTTTCATTTGAAAAATGACTATGGGGAGCTCATCGCTGACTGCTGATGAATCTCAGCTGAAACTTCTGAACTTTGGAGTTTTCCCTTTTTAGTCTAATGGAGCCAGAATTTAACCTAATGTCTACATTTTTTTTTTTTTAATCCAGAAGAAAGCTTTTTAACTGTGACCTGTGGAAATCATCTGAACATTCTGGGAATTGAAGACTTACTTATCGGTATGTGCTTGATCACCCATCAGCTTTTCACAGGTAGATGGCAATAGTAATATATCAGGACTGCTGAGTCACAACTCCCCTTTTTCCATTGTGCAATAATTAACTAGGTATCCAGCTTCATAATTCAAAGGTCCAAGGTTTGAAGCTTGTCTTTTTAATTATTTCTGGAGTTTTGACTACAACACTACAATATGAATAAAACATTACTTTCAGGTCAATATGAGGGTTCAAGCTCATGGCCTTCAAATTAATGAAACAACTTTTTCTACTGTACCTAATCAGCCACAAAGGATTATGAGGACCTTGGGCATTTTCATTAGTATCTTTTAAAGTGCCTGACACAAAGTGACATAGCTCCAGTTTCTCTAGAAAGGCTAAACATTAAACAGTCATTCTTAAGGAATAAAAGGAGTTTTAATATCTAGGAGAATCTGGTATGTAACCTCCTATATACTTTTAATAGCTTGTGGCTCTGACTTACAATGACACTTAAGCACAATTGTTTATCTTAAAGAGGAAAAAAGCAATGAACAACCCCCTCAAAGCCTTCTAAGACATCAGTAGTGACAATGGGTATGTTGCATAGCTCTGTTCTCATGTTTTTTCAAACTCACAAAGTACTGTTCCAGTGGAATTTAGGCAAAATGAGTAAAGAATGTGTTCCAGTTTCTTGAATATGCCCTTCAGCGTATGGTGCAGTGCAGCTGCACTAGAAAGTCAAGTGTTATGTCTCTGAAATTTCTTAAGATGGGCACCAGAAAAGTAACTTTGCTGTTCGTTTTAATTTAAGATCTCATCCTGAAAAATGTTCATCACTCTGTATTCAAAACAGAATGGAGGTACCCTTTGCTGTGCTGAGGTCTTTAAAAATATCCTAATCAGGGAAAACCTTGAATTTTGGAACTGGATTATACAGTAATAACTTCTGTATGCAAGAATGAGTGCTGAGAGGAAGGAGGAATTCAGTTAGATATCTTGCAAAATACAAAACACACCATTAAGATGTTTTGTGATGGCAAACTTCCACTTCACAATTCTCTGTTCTGTGATGTGGCTATAAAAATAACATTGTGTGCTCTCCTGATGGCAGCTCAGGTGGATCTAGCTTCTCCAGGCATGCTATGCTGTTCCTCCCGAGTTGTAAAGTACAATCCGATGAAATATTGGCATGAGCAGTAAAGTTGATTTAAGGGTGTTGTGTCCCCTACTGCCATTTGCAGCTCTATCCCGCATTTGTGAGTCTGTGCTGTAAGACAGGCACAGTGATCAGCGCTCTCTTGAGGACCTGCGCAACTGAGGGGACAAAAGGGAGTGTGAACTGCAATGCTGCAGCTCTGAGGGAAGATGGATAAAGGGGGAGGGGTGGACTTCTCAAGCCAGTTACCCTGCTTACCAAAGTCTGTGCTCACTGAACTGTCCTATATCTCATTCCTGTGAACAAGTTCCCCAAGGAGGAGAGAGGTTGGTTTTTTTTAATTATAGTAATCCTTTTGACCTCATGCATTCATGAGTTTGGTCTCTTCTTGTCAAAGTAGTTTTGCAGGTTGGCTGAACCAGGTACTATTTTCAAAGCAAATATTTTGGGTATTGTTCCGTAGCAATCAGTTAAGAATTGCGAAAATGTGGCTTATCTTGAGCTATCGTTTGTCTTCGTATTTTTCCATTTTAATTTAGTACAACAAAATATATTTATACTATAAATATCTCAGTATATGAATCAATGGTTGGCGTGGACAGGGTGTTGCAGGGTAGCTCTGTTTTGGTCATACACTGGGTAACTTTGTTCTCAGACAGCGTTTCATAGGCCTAATGCTGTCTAGTTGTCTTTTTCAATGAACACAAAGGTTTGTTCACAAAATTCACAGAGTAAGACTGTATTTTCAGCTTTTTTATTAAGTAGGCAGTGGTTAATCTCTGATGCTCTGAAATACATATCAAAACTGTGAGAATCTGTCACCTGCAACCCCTGTAATGCTAAACCATATTCTCATTTGCTTACTGTTATTACCCTGGGTTTGGTCTGAAATTCTAATTAATACTACTGATCTAAAGGCTTGTTACCAGTCTTTTCTCAGGTGCTTTTGATGGACTGCTTTTGTGATCTCTCGAGCATTTCATCCTGGCTGTTGGAGGAAGAAGATCTAACAGTTCTTAGTATGTGAGAGTCCTATCTATGAAGGTGTTTATCCTGAACAGACCTCAAATCTGATATTAGTAGGGATGTATACCAATGAAAATACATAATTTACATATGACATGTGGTAAATACTGTTGCCTAGTTGGTAATTAAGTTTTTAAAGTAACTCTGTGGGAAGTGAGAGGAAAAGAAATTTGTAGGACATTCTAGCTTGAATGATGTATAAAAGAAGAGTAATCTTGCCTCATACTAGGTTCACTCAGTGTTATCTCTTATAACATCACATCTGTATTTACTTGTAACAATAGCTGAGACAGATGGTGTACTGTTTTCTCCTGCTGTCTTTCATATTACTTATTTTTCACTGAGAAGAAGCTTCCTAATTTTCTCTCAGACTTTTTTCTAGTTCTCATCTGTAAAGTGCCTGAGAGATTAATCTAGTTTTATGCATAGGGAACCGATGCACAGAATCAGTGGTTAAAATAACCTTTGGTTTTGGGGATTTTTTTGGTACCTCAATTAAAATATCCTGGGCTCAGAATTTCAGGGTACTTGGTATTATACCTTTAAAGCACAGCTCTCATCAACTTTGGTTACAGCAATGAGCGCTTCAGGTTTTGCTAAAGCAGCCCATGTGTCTTAAATCAGAAAATAATGAACGCTTCAGCAGTTTTAAGTGACTTCTTATCGTATGAAAAAAGGTTGTGGCCTAGGCAGAGCTACAGTAGTGTTCCGTAGCATGGTAAACTTCCTTTCCTTATTTCTTGTTTCATTTGCTATTACATTCTGCAATGCATGAGGCAGGTACTTTCCTTCACTATTTTATCCTCACCGACTACCCAGGAGCAGTCTGCTGGTAGATTGAATGAGTTTGCATCCTATGAAAAACAGCAGGTCCTTGTTTAATTAAACTGTTTCTGAGTTACTGGCTTTAGAAGTGAAGATACATTTGCTCTTCTTTTGAATGACATGCTATGTGTTTCTCTCCTTTATGGAATACTGTGTTGAGATGCATAACCTTGAAAGTGAATATTATCACATGGAACACCTAAATAAGTGTAGGAAATGCTAATGTTTCTACTGTTTTTGTTTTATAGGTGACTGCAATGAAACCCAGGATAGATGTTCACAGAGTAATTATTTTCTACCCTACGAACACTCTTGGGATGTGCAGTTGTGGTTTTACAATGCTGGCCAGGCTTGGTTAGTAAAGTGAAATGTGGTTGGAAAAACATCAAGAAGAAAAGGACTCCAGTCTTGCTTTTTCTCAGCATAGCTCAATCTTTTCTTGTAAAGGGTGCTCAGAGTTATTCTAGCCTATCTTAATTCCCTTGTTAGTACCCTAAGAAGTTTTTAGAACATAAGTCATTTGGAAATGCCTCTTTACCTCCCATTCCTTTTCAAGTACAAATTCCATCTGTTGCTTCCTTGCAGGACAGAGCGGGCTTGAAGTGCCAGTGAACTGGAGCAAAAATGAGGACCTCTGTTCCTCAGAGACAGAGAAAGTGCCAAAGATGTCTGCTTGCAGTAAGGCAAGTACCAAGAACTTTGGTATCTAGAGATACAGCTGAGGTAAAGCATACTTGCCCTTTGTGACTGTCTCCAGGATAGGGCACAGGGACTTGCAGGCTAGACCAGACAGTGCTGACCAAAGGGTGAAGGGGACAACTGGAAGCTCTTTAATCTTTCTCCACTTCCTTCTGCCTTCCAGGTAAATAAACTCTCTCATCTCTATACTGTTAAACTCACAGGCCCAGTTCTGCAGGTGAAATCAACAGGGGATGTTTGGAAGCTCATTTAGTGACTGTCTCTCTGCTAGTCTTGCTTGTTCAGTGGCAGTTACCAAAAAAGCACACGGTTCCCATGCACTGCTTCTTGTTCCACAGCACAGTGATAATAATTCCAGGTTGAAAGAGAAAAGTTGTAATGTGTCACCAACCAGGAGACCTTGAGGAAGCTTCTCGCCACAGTGCCAGCTGCATTGTGCAATCCTGACTCTATGATTTCTGTTCTAGCCCAATTCACATCTCAGTTTAATGTTTCTCACATTCATGTGGGCTGGGGATCCACCTTTGATCCAGTCTACTAGAAATCTGTGCTCTAGTTATGAATATGCATTAGATGTTTGGGAACCATATCAACTAAGGCCCTCTTTTTCTTAGTTTGAGATTAGGTGTTTTTTTTCTTTAAATCCTTGGAAAAAAGACCTCCCTGGCAAATAACTGCCATTGTTTTAGGTACTGTGAAATGTCATGTGGCTTATATCAGAAACCTGGTGAACTCAGGGCTGTTTTCTGCTTTTTTTATTCCGTGTGTTGTAGAGGTGAAATGAATACTGGTTCTCTGTACAAGATGCAGCTCAGTTCCCTAAAACATGACCTTCCTATTTATAGAAACTTTCGCTCACACTACATGCACTTGGAAAGAATAAGTGTTGAAGTCCAAATATGCATTGCTACTGTGGACCGCCATGAAAACAACTAAGTCTGCTCTCCCTGAAGTCTGATGGCTTTGATGCAAACTGAATTGGGCCACAGGTGAAGGAAATGCCTCAAGAGTAGTACGTCTAAAGAGACCCTCCTGCTGTTAATAGCCTGTTAAGAAAGGAAACCTATAACACACACAAATATTGTTGCTTGCTGTAAAACAGAGGTTCAGTTAAAGAAATGGGACACTTTAAATTCTAGAACAGCAAAGATGGCTGAAATCTGCAGAATTAACTGCTGCTGTTGGTACCCAGGCAGAGAGACCGAGTCTTTAGTTTAGATTTGTATGTCTTGTCATTACCAATATTCTCTAAAAAATGAGCATGGCTACAGGTAGCCTTGCTTTAGGATGATTAAGCAAAAATAACAGAAAAGCTTGCCATGATAAAGGCATAGGATTTAATGATGAAACTTAGATGTGAAATTGGAAACACAGCTTGTAATGTGAATATTTTCTATGTGGGAAAACCTGGTTTTATCCAAGGACAGATTGACACAAGGTTACTGAATGCCAGTGGCAATTACAGCTTTATTGGATAATGCAGTGGGCAGATCCTCAGCCTTTATAAACTGTCCTAGCCCTGAGAAGTTCAGAAGAGAAAAATTTACAGGTGCTGATCTGACCTAGTGTTTCTTTTAGTGAATGGGGTTTTTTTATTATTTTTTTCTTTTAGCCATCAGCTTTGTATCTTTATCTAGTCATACATCAACCTTGGTGTTTCTATCTGTCTGTTAAGAATTGGATAAATTTGGACACTAAATTAGAACTGAACCCTGGTCAAAAATCAAGCCTTTTAATTTTTAACTTCTGTGCTTAGTATGCATCTTTAATGTGTAAGCAACGTGATTGTTTGTTCTAAATTACACCTTTAACAGCTTTTCTGATTGCTTGCTTACACCAAAAACCAGGCAAGCAAACACATCCCAAACTGTATTTTGAATTAAAAGCAAAGTTCAGTGAACAACAGCATTGCCTGTGTTCTCTCCCTCTAACCTTCTAACAGATGTAGTCTGCATCTTCTTCAACTTGAAATAATAAACTAAAAATCTCTACCTCTAGTTCAGTCAGGAAAGAGACAGTGGACATTTTAGTCAACAGGAAGCTGAGAGGGGAGAGCTGTGTTACACTGGTATGGGTGATTTTGGGTGTAGTTGTGCGAAAGCCTTGAGATGTTTTGAATCTGATCTTGCAGATCTAGTCTCACTGAAGTTCCATTTGATGGTGTCCAGCAGGACAGGGTCCCTTTGGTTGGATGATGAGGTGCCACGGTAAAGTGAGAGAAGAAAATTTTAGATGAAGTAAACGGAGAACAGCATTGTCCGGTGCTGGCTCCTTAGTGACTGACTACCGTTCTTCAGCAGGGAAGCCTCTGAGCTGATCAGTTCATTTGTCTCTGAATGCAAATTTTGTCTTCTGAGTGCAAAGAGTGATGGGTGGGGAGGGCTTGACACATTGTCTCAGCACAGGGCTTCCTCCCCACTGTCAACAGCGTCTCCACCATTCCTGTTTGAGAATCCCTCTTGCCGACCACCCTGTGGGAAGTACAGATGTGTAGAGACAGTAATGGCGAATGGGGCAGAAGCACACCTTCTGGCTGCCAGCTGTGTGGGAGTAAAACACAGGTAGGTGCTTCCCAAAGCTTGTATCCAGGTCACCTCAAACATACAGTGACAGAAGAGTGCACGTAGCTACCAATCTGGGGTTGCAGCTCCCAAGCACTGTTTTCCCTGTCTGGGTGTTGCTGGGGTGTGAACTGCTTCAGGCAATTCCCCTTCTAATTAAGTACGGTCAATCCGTGCGTTGGCTTTTCAGGCACCCATCTGTACAGAGCGGATCTGCTTGCTCCCCTCTGAGGATCCCTTCCTTCCCTCCCCATCGGCGTTGTTGGGGGATTAGAGCAGCGGCGGCCCCATACACAAACGCAGCTGGTTCCGTTTGGTCAGCCTGAGCCTTGCTGTGAAACCACGACAAGAATTCCAGTAAGTTGGCAACACTGAAACACAAAGAAAACAACAATAGGAAAAGTCCTTCCGTGCAGAAAGGAATGTTTCAAGCACTGTTCTCCTACAGTGAAAGGAGAGAGGGTGGGAGGGAGGAGAGAGATTTGAAGAGGGCAGGTCCACCCCCTCCCCCGGCAGCTCTGGATCTTGTGATGGAGAGATCTTATCCTCTCTTTGTGATTCAGAGGTGCCAGGAAGCTAATTGAATATTCTGATCTGCCCCCAGTGTTTCTTGTGGCTTGACCCCGGTGCTGTGTCGTACCACTACACCAAACAGCCCTGAACCTGCATAAATCACAACCTTGCAAAAGCCTACGCTCCACATCTTCTCCCCCCTC
>VFFE01007669.1:5196413-5208716 GCA_008921705.1 Burhinus oedicnemus
AAGAGAAAAAATAAAAAAAAAAAAAAAAAAAAAAAAAAAAGGAGAAAAAAATGGTAAAAAAAAAATCACCCCAGAGTTTTTGCATTTTTTCCTTGCGATCTTTGTGCCCTTGTTGCTACTGAGGTGCGGGTGGTTTTGCAGAGCAGAGTTCACCTGCATTCCAAGAGCAGGTTTGGTGACCAGTAAAATCGTACCTGGGGTTGTTTTTGATGAGAAGTGCACAGGCTGCGGCACTTGCACGTAGACAGGTTGTGCCTCTGCGTGTGTGAGGGCGGGTTCTGCGTGGACAGGCTTGCGTACGTGTGGTATATGCAGTCATTTACAGAAGGCCATAAGAAAGAAACAGATGCTTAGTCTGGAGCACAATAAGCTCCCCTCAGTCGGTCTCAGCCGCAGATTTGAAGTTGAGAGAGGGAGAACTTTTTCTCTGGGCTTTGCTGTTGCTAGGCGACATCTGGGAGCATGTGACGGGCAGAGCGGGCTGAGTGTCGCTCCTCTGGTACTAATCTGGCTGCTAGGGATGGAGTCCGTGTCTCCAGTCCTCTCCCAGCCTGTGACTGCAGCCCATCTCTTCCTGTGTCCCCCTCTGCGCGCAGTTTAATTGCCCTGCGGTGAAAAAGCAGCCTGTCTTGTTGGAGCAAGACCGGCTGAAGTGCGTTCCCTCGGCCCCATGTATTGACCCGGCAGTCCTGCTGGCTGTGTGTTTGTGTCTGTGTATTACATGTGCGTTCAAATTGTTAATCTGCTTTCTTTGCTCAACTCTTAGTTTAAGCTCCTTAGACAGAATCAAGTAAGTAATTATACAGCAACTGCTGCTAGCAGCTCCCACTTACGAGCAGGGAAATAGGAGATAGCTAATGTGCAGCAGGAGACCTCAAAAGCTCTAGCCAAGGAGGTCACACTGGGCAGAGTTAATCCTATGCACTATTATTTCACATTGGATAGAATGGAAGCTGCAGCGCTGATCCAAAAGTTTATTTCTTTGCTCTACAGCCCCTTTTGACTGTTCGGGACGTGCCTGGTAAATGATATGACAGGATAAGCAGAGGGGAAGCTTTGAACTAGCATCCATAGGCAGTGGAAGTACAGAAGTTTTTTACTTTCATGGTGTCCGGCCTCTCCTCCCCCCACCACCCTTCAGAGCAGAAAAACTGTGCAAATGAAACAGTATACTTTTAGTAACAGGTAACCGATGCTAGTAAAATCTCTGGATAGCAATCTTGGCCACACTGTGATTATTATTGTGAAATATTTGGTATCCTTAAGTTCTGGCTCCTTGAATGTGGAGATCATGTTAGACACTCATTTAAAAAAAAAAGTTAAGAGAATCATGAAAGCAGTTCCAAGGCTCAGAGTGAAAATGGTGAAAATCATATTATCTTGTCTAATACACAGTATTTTCGAAGGTGCTTCCGTGTGTTTTTGAAGTTTTTTTTTTTTTGTTAATACCTGAGTATTCCCAGTATAAGCTGGATGTTTCTAGCAGTAGTTTAACCTGAGCACTTGCTGAAATGATAGTATCATGATTCTTCCTTTGTTTATCTAATTCTGGATTTACTGGAATTAAACACGGCACTTATAAACTGAATAAAAATAGTGCCTCTTGTAATTGCCAGTAGTACAGGGCCTGGTTCTGCAAACCTTTACTCCATAAGCCTTGTTGCCTGTGGGGTAACTGTTAACAGAAAAAATTGCAGCTGGAATCTAAAAAACTACCTAAGTGAAGGTAGTGTCAAGAAGGACATTACAGGACTAACGTTAATGTTTGTTTTGAGGAATCTCAAAGTGCTTCACGCTCATAGGCATAAACTAGAGACACTGGCTGGATGTTGTACTCTCAGCAGTTTTGCAGAGGGCAAATGAGATCACTAGGGCAACTTTGCATTTGAACAATGAGTTCTTTAATGTTACTGCAAAGCATACCGGATCTACATACTCATGCAATATTCCACGTAGTATCTGTTATCGGGCTCACCTTATCTAACATGGAAGGCCTGCTGTACTTTTTTTGATGAGGATTTAGTACCTGAGTGCTTGAATTTTTTTCTGTTCTTAATGGTTCAGCACCAGCGGAACTGTTAGTTTAGTTTTTTTATAAAATCATTAATATATATGAAATCATATAAAATCATTCATAGAAACCTGCTTTTCTTTATAAAAGAGAACCCTTCTTTCTTGACACAAAGTATTAAGAACATTCTTCACAAACCTACTGTAGTTAATATTTCTGTAACCTATATATTTCAGATCACTTAAAATTCCTTCGTTGCTTTTTGGTGTCCCTTAGGTCCTGATGACCTCCTTTCAACAAAGATGATGTAAATCTTCCAGAAAATAAATGTATTAATACTAGAATAATATGAATTATTTAATAAATTGATTTTTGTCATAAATTCTGTTAAATTAGTCCAAGTTACAAAACAATGCCAGTATCATCTTTTTTCAGACTTGCATGTACTTACACTGAAATTCTGGCTTTGCTGAAATGCATTGTAATGTACCAATTGCTATGTAAAGGCCAGGATTTCAGTGTATTGTGTAGTTTACAATGTTTAATTGCTGTTTGCCTCCCCCGTCTTTCTGGTGGATACTTCTGAGGATCTTTTTATTTCTTTAGCACGCTTCATGTGTGGAATCAAAGATGACAGACTCACATTGCTGGGAATTATATGAGATCAATGATTGCTTAACCAGGCTGTATACTTTCCTTGCTGATGATCACAATATTCGTGTAAACTTTCAAATTCTGGGAAATGCAGCTGGAAGTACAAGCATCTCCATTAATGGTCTTTCTCTCTACATATATGCTAATTTTTTGAATTTTTGGATTCTCTATTGAGTTAAGAGGCCAGAAGATCACAGCTAGGTTACTTCTAATATTTGTTTTTTGCTCCTCTTTCCAATAACTTGTAGTTTAGTGACCTTTTTGAAGGTTTCTGTTGTTGATCTCAAGATCAGAAGACATTTAATTTCAAATTCTTTTTTTTTAGGGAAGCTGATTATCTATTTTGTATGCATCTTGACAAAACATGGTTTGTGCAGAAACTTTGCTGTAACACAAAAGTTAGTGCATCAAATTTGATTTACATCCTAAATCTCTGCAATGATAAATCATCGGCTTAAATGCATCCCAGGCAAATATGACTAAAATGTTACCATTGTAAGGTCTCTGTTAGTCTGAGAATGAAGGCTATTCTAAGAATGAATCTATATGGTGTGATATTGTGTCTTAGAAATCACAATGAACATTTGCCTGAAGTGAGGCCAGTAATGAATATGTACAGTAAGACCAAGTAGAGAAGAGCTACAGCAGCTCTGTCCAGAATGGCATGGAGAAACATGCTTTTCCATCAAGAATTGTAATAGTTCAATCTCCAAATTAATAATTCAGTGTTTTTGACAATATTGCCTTCAGTCAAATCTATTTAATCTGTCTGTAGGATGATGTATAGTGACGTTGCTGTTGGCGACAGGCCAGAGTCAGTATTCATACTCCCTTGTACAGTGCTGTGCACGTTTAAATGACAGAGAAGCCTGTCTGTAAGATTATGTCCCTGTCAAAACCTGCTGTTTGAAGACCTTGAGTGAGGCTTTCCTTGGTGACTAAGGAATTGGGAGTAATGAGAAGGGAGAAAGGATGGCAAAGAAAATGAATACACCAATGCAATCCTGACATACAATTTAATAGGTGTTGTGCATGACCTGTGGGCTGCAGTGTTCATAATCCTGCACTAGTATAATTTCCTTGGTTTCTCTTGGAGATGTACTCACACAAAATCAAGAGCAAAAATCCCACTGAGTGTCCATCTACCTGTCTCTGAACTAGTTTATTTCCTGACGGCTGACAATTTAAAAGTACCTGTCAGTGAAACACATTATAATCTTCTCATATTTTAATTAAAGGGTGGTATTTCTGTGCACTTACAGTCTTTTTTTTTTTTTTTGTGTATAGTTCTTTTTAATAAGTAGCCTTCTTCTAGTACATCTCTTCAATTTTCTTAATAATTTACTCTTTTTCTCTATTCTGTTCAGCAAAGCATATCAGGAATTTGCAAAGTAATCAGCTAAAACGAAGAATGGGACAAAGCCCAGAATTTTAGTTAAAAATTGAAAGCAGTAATTGGATGACACCTGGTTAGATTTAGGTTCTATGCCAAATGCTAGAATTACAGTAAATAATTAAGCTACAGGAGTCAAGACAGAGACAGAGCATCTAAGGAGATTTCAGCGAGGATAAATGTGTGATGTATGCGATGCTTCTATTTCCCTGTAAGACAAAGCAAAACCTTCTTTCATATATTGAGCTGCTGGAAATTTGAGCAATGAAATCCTACTTTAATCCAGATTTACTTTCCATGTGTTTTGCAGGAAATGAGGAAAGATTCATTTAGGGGAAAGGTAGAATGCAATTTCATTTAAAGCCTTTTAATTCTTTTCCTTTTAGGCTTCCTGGATTGACATGAAATCAATCACACTGTTTGGAGCCTTTTCCCCTCCATATGCCTTTTTGCACTGTTAGATTATTGCCAGATCAAAGTCAGTAGTGGTTTTTTTTAGCTTGTCATTATTTAGCACCAAACCTGGAGGTTCTTCTGTCGAGATCTTTTTTTTTTTTTTTAATCTGAATACTCTTATTTTTAATTGAGCAGTAAACAGGCACATTGTAGATGTAGTTAATTTTATCTTTATGACTATTGGATCAAATGTCACTCAGTCTTCCTACAATACTTATTTTTAGATCTGAGAGCTTGTGAAAACTCTTCAGATAGACAAATATGTAACTTTGAATCACATTGTACTATCGCTTTTTAAAGCGGGAGTTTATAATTGTTTCTCCTGTTTTAGAGCTCTGCTTAAGAAGTGCTGGAACCATATAGCACTTTGGATGATTCAAAGGAAATTACACTTTCTAGAAGTTGTCATTGTTGAAAAACATTAAAGGTCCCTTCTAATTAATGATCTACAGGTTGACATCTATTTAAAGGGAAGTTGATGTTTTTATTCTACTGTGGCTAATTAGTGATGATAATCAGATAATTGTCAGCTGCTTTTTAATAGCTTACACTGAATGTGGCAAATAAAGGACAGAGCTGTTTTTCAAATTATTTAAAACTAAAGTAGTTCTTTATATAATTTGATAATTGTACTTTATTCTTAAAGATATCTTGAGCTATTTCTAAGTGAAGGAATAACAAGGTTTCTTCTGAGTCAACCCAGTGCAACTCCATTAATTTCAAAGAAATTATGCCCAAGTTGTACAGATCTAAGAGAGAGAAAATAGGATTCACTGAAGAGTAAACTTCTCTTTTAATAGTTTGTTATTGTTTGAGATCCATTTTGAAGTCCACTTTCTTAGGAAAATATTCATTTTATTAACTGCTTTTTGCTTCCTGAACTCAGCACACTTTTAGAACAGTTTAAGAAAATGAAGCTTAATCAGTAAGCATAGAAATGTTTAATGGAATGGATAGCCTTTAGCGGATTCCATAAGCTTTTACTGTTGGTTTCAAGGCTTTTAATGTTTTCTTTGTTTTGCAATGCTTAAAGTGGATTAGAGATCTAAGGATCACTGTTACAAGTTTTGTTTTGGATTAGTGAAATGACATATAAGAATTGACTGAAATTGTTCTACTTTTATGACCTGTTCTATTTTCTGCTTTTACCATGAATAAGTTCCCTTTGTTTTACAATCAAGAAGCCAGATCTTCAGCAAAAGGGCACTGTTTATAGCAGCAGTGTGTCTGCCCAATTATTTTCTTGCACAGGCAGGTCATGATAGTACACCCTGCTGAGCTGAGTTGAAGAATGGGGGTCCGTTCCAATAGGGACTCCCTTTGATGGGGATTGCAGGTTCATGCTTTTGTGGAGCAAGAAGGATGGGGGTTTTAGTTGTGTTATGTGGCATCTCTGTAAAAAAAAAAGACATTCCACAACATATCCCAAGAACTGGATCTTCAGTGATATACTTAGAATCTAGGTAATGTTTTTTATCTTCAGAAACCATTGTGCACATTATCAACTCAGATAAATATACCACAGAGTTTAGTTTGAGGAAGTACAGGACCTGCAGAACTGGAGTACATACGTATATCAATAATCCTTCCCAGGTTTGCCCAGAAGAAGGAAGTTTACTATGTAAAGGTTCACATCATTCAACACCAGTGGGAGACTCCATTTAGAGCTGATCAAGTCCTTGTCTGTCATACCTTGTCAGCTAAGGGTACAGTTTCATGAGATGTGATGAGCCAATTGAATGGTTCGCTGCTGCTGAAAGCAGGAGGCCCCACTCTCCTTCCCTCTGTCCTCCAGTGTCCCATTCCCATGTTGCTGCCAGCCTTGAGCTCTTACTGCTTGCTTTATGCTAGCCCCGCTGCTCATCGGACCTCTCTGTGAGCTGCTTTCACTTACAAACCTGGAGGAAAACTAAACCAGGCCTAGGGAGTTAGTTGGTTTCGTGGTGGCTTTGTGACTTAGAGCAGCATGCAGAAAGATCTGGTAGTTACTGGAGTTTGGAAAAGAAAGTGAACCTTGGCATCGAGGGGGAGAAGGAAAGGAGTTGGAAAGAGGGAGAGAATGAGAGACCTCTTTTTCCTATGGTAAGTCAGTGGGTTGGCTCAGCTGGCCATGCAACCATTGCTTAATGCTACTGCTAAGAACATACAGGAAATGCTTGGCTGGCATGCTAGTTACAAGAGCGGTCTCATCGGGGCTATAGTGAACCAGTGTTAGCACTGCGGGAAACCCTTTTGTAAAGTTGTCTAGTGTAAACAGATGGCTTGACTTGAATGGGACTGCTCACGTGTTCACTTTTGAGCAGGATTGTCGGGCTGTTCTCAACCTGCAATGCAATAAATGAGTTGGACGATAACCAAGCACATGGAATGCTGCTGCAGTTTTTGTTGGCCTTCTAGCTGTGTTAATAAAAATAACTTTTACTACTGCGAGGTCTAACAGGTTTTTAAACCATTTCGTGTGAAACAAACGAGCTCCAGTTTGTGCCTGAAATGAGTGACAAAGTTTGTGATGTCTTCCCTATGAATATACGAGCTGTTTTTATTAGCTTTGCAGTTTTTACTTTTCTGTGTGGTCAGCCACAGAATGCACTTTAAAGCCTCACTGAAAATGAATTTTTGCTCCCAGTATTCTGTAAATGTAGCAAAGTACTAAAATTCCTTTTGTTACGTCTGCAGTATGTGAAAGGTGTTTAGTGGAGGAATTAAACTGTGTCTACTCCAGTTGTTAATCTGAGCCTTGGCAAATTTCTGTTGGCTGGACCAGCAAGAAACCTGAACAGAGCTTCAGACGTAGCTCAGTTCTGGCCTGTCTTTTTGCTCAGCCAGCCCAGCCATCTGCTTCACCGGGAGCTCTGCCTGAGTGAAGAGGGCAGCAACGACAATCAGGCTCCTTTGGCACTTGCAGAAGTGGTACCCTGTCAAGGAATTTGTGTTCTGACTGTAGGCAATTGAAAGAAATGACGATTTAACAGTGGAAATGCAAAAATGCTGTCATTACTAGCCTTTATTAGTTTTGCAGTTTTTAACTTTATTAGGCCTGTCATAGAATGCATTATAAAATGGTTATCTTACGGTGAAAATACAAAAAATAATAGAACTTTAAAGCTGAACTTTAAGTCCCTTAGAAATCTAGGTATCTCTTGGATTTGCTTGAGGAAAAAATAAACTAAAAGACAAAAAGTTAAATTCAATAAAATAATGAGTAGCAAAATTAACATTAATTAAGAGTGAGGTAAAAGCTCCAACCTTGATTAAGTACTTGATCCATACTAAGACTTTATTACCTGTTAGGTAACAGAAACAATTCCTCCCTGATTTTTGTTTGGTTTCCTAAAGAAAAGCACTTTAGTAATTGATTGCCTTTTTTTTTTTTTTTTTTAAGATGTGCAATACTTTTTAACTTGTTGGCCTATTTAACTTTTTCTACTAGGGGTCAAGAATTATCAAGAGTCTTAAATCCCAAGAAATTTCGTGAGGTGGCAGAAAGAGACCCAAATTATCACCCCGTTAAGGGAAAATCTTGGTGATTAAACATTCTGTATGGAGATACTGACTCTGTGGCCAGTGATCTACCAGGTCTGCTTGCAATCTTCTTCCTAGTAGGCATTTTGAAAAACTGCTGGAAAATATTGGTATGGGGAACGGGTTTATGATTCAAAGGTTGCAAGTCTGTAGGGAAATACCTGCAGTTCTGTGAGCAATGTTATTTGTATGTTGTGTGCTACCACTGTGAAACTTGGGAGACAACGTATGCCTTTCCTGTGGTTTTGTGCACTTGCTTCTGGGTGTAAGTACATAGTATGCAGTACTTGTATGCTCTCGTGTTTCCAAGGATGTAGCAAGTATAGGGCTTATCCAGCTACGCAAGCTAGAGCAGGAGACCCTTCTTCCCTGCTATTCACCTATGTGCCTAGAATGCTGCTTAGATTAGCTAGCTAATGTAATTTTTAAAATTACTTAAAATATTATCCCTAGCAGCCACCAGTGAAGGGAAGTAGCAGCAGAACTGAGCAGTCTTAAAAAATCCAAATGGGTGAGTAAATCTGACAGTTGTAGAGTTTGGCTGGTTAGGGGAGATCTAAGTAAAATGCTTCCATTAGGGCTGACAGGAAGACTAATGTTTCAGTGGGAGATGATATTACTTGTATTTATCCCCTTCTGATGAATTCAAGGACTTTGTCTTTTTAATTTGACAAACTCATTAGTATTACTATTTGGGTGAAAGGATTTTTTTAAATTATTTTTTAAACTGAAAACTATAAAGAAAATATACCACATTTGAAAGTGAAATAGCCAAAGGATGATTTAATTCTTATTGTTCATTTTCAGATCTATTAAGATAAAGTTGCATTTTGTGAGCACATTGGACAACGTTGTTTCAGTTCAGGTGATCCTTCCTTTACTCAGGCCTGCCTTAGCACATGGAATTTCCTTTTCAAGAAGCTCGGTAAGGAGTTAGCTGCTAGCTGAAATTGAGTCACTACTGAATAAGGGAGAAATGTGACGAGTGTCAATGCATCTGAAGAAATATATGTAGTTCCTAATATCGTGGGCAGTAGTAAGTAGCATTAGAATGTCTGTCTAGGCACGCTAGGTGCTTGTAGCATATGATCTATCTATTCTGTACTGA
The DNA here is from genome assembly GCA_008921705.1 of Burhinus oedicnemus. NCBI lineage: Eukaryota > Metazoa > Chordata > Aves > Charadriiformes > Burhinidae > Burhinus > Burhinus oedicnemus. The sequence continues at coordinate 5,205,558 of VFFE01007669.1, forward strand.
CACGTCAGTTTTTCTGCTTCTCTTAAAATGTTCTCACATGTTCAGTTTGCAACAAGTAACAGTTGCTATTTTTGAAGTGCAAAATGGTGACTAGTACCCTGTGAAGCTTTGGGACACAGCTTAAATTGTCTTTTCTATCTAGAGTCCCACTAGTTATGATGGTGCTACTTAAGTAGTGAAGAATTTTGTTATAGATATGGGTTCTCTGGTTGGAAGACAGAAGTAGCTTTCACTTTATGTGCTTATTGTGTTTATTATCTGTAAAGGAAAGTGGTTTACTTTTTGCATGACAAGTTTCATTTTTCGTTTAATAACTTGTGATATTATACTCCAGTAAGTTTATGATTTGGCAAAGTGTTATATGTTGCATAGCAATTTTCAATCTAGCAATAATACATAAAAGAAATATAAAAAAATTACACAATTTCACTGTCACAAACTGGATTGGAAGGCTCTTACTGAGGCTGATTGCTAGTGCTACAGTGACTCATCAGCTTTCAGGAGAGCATGACTGAATTGAATGCAGCTCACCATCTCAGCATGGGGTCTAATTTTGAGAACAAACAGCACATTGGTTGGAAAATTTATTTAAAAACCAGTACAGCTCTCAAAATGACAATAGCTTCCTGAGAAGTTTGTTTTATCATCTGCTACTGCATCTATCAGACTTTCTCAGTGGTATGGACTGTACATGTTCTAAGTTGTTTAAGCACTTTTTTTTCATTTTCCACACACTCTGTCGTTGTAAATACTTCATAGTCTTGAAGATTTTCCTGGTTTGCTCATATTCCCCCCTCACTCTGGTACCCAATTGTTATTCTACAGCAGCCTTGGGCCATTAGCAAGGTTCATTCTTATGAAAATGCTTGGGATGCTTCCTTCTGTGAGTAACTCAGGGTGTCTTTATTTCTACTGTGTTTGCTTGTTCTTCTTCCTCTTTATGTCATTTGGTCAATTAGAACAGATTTTTGCATATTTAATGCAAATGTACCATTCATGAAAAAGAAGCTTCTGGGATTTAAGAGAGCTCCGAGTCTATGTGTCCCTAGAGATCCACAGTGCTTGCTAACCCAGCTAACACAATCACAATTGATTTATGTGGATTAAGACTCCTAATGTCAAGAAAACTGGTTGAGGTTATCCGGTTTAGTGCAGAACATGTTCTTTACATGTAATGTGTCTAAAATACATTTTTATGTTGTGAAGGCTAATCTTTTAGTACTGCAAATACTGGTTCTCTTTAGTTTGGCCCTACAGATAACAACTTTACTAAATTCTCTAAGAAAGGAGTACAAATAGTTTTTACTAGTCTGACCTTGGAAAATAGTTTATATACAGTTGGGGTTAAAGAACGTATCCGAAAAAAAATTAGTGGCCGATTCTCAGTTATCACTGAAGTACAAGAAATTTGACAGTGACTTAAATGGAAGAAGGAACCTGGTCTGTTCAATATAAGGCATATTTACTTTATCAGTAGAACGGAGTATCACCTCCCGTCTATTAGAATTAGCCCTTGCTTAAAAGGATTATTTCTTTTTCCTGCCTTGTTATAGGACTAAGAAGCTAGTGAGAGTTTACTTGTTGCTTTTTAAAAAGTGTGTGAGTTGAAGCAAGATTATAAGGGAACCTAATTTTGATTAATTTGCTTATAGTCCTGTATGATGGCAAAGATGCATAGTATGGATATGTGCTGTTTGTGAGCATGTATGATAAATAAACTGTCATGATTTTAAATTTTAAAAGCTTATTTTTTTTACATTTAGGATCAGTGTGAATAGTTTTAAAATATTGTATTTCTTAATTCTTTTTTTACTTTTTCCATAATGGCTGGTTTTAAAGTGATAATGTAGAAACCATAGTTATTTTGTTCTGAATACCAGAGCTGTAAGAAAAAAAAAAATTAAAACTGAGAATTTTTTCTAAGAGGTCCATATGTGGTTTATCAGAAAATTAGGATCTTGTTGTCTTTATTGTTATTATTTCAGGCTTATACTTGAAAAAAAAAGGAATAGATTTGTTAAAAATGAATTTATAAGCCATTTCTATTTTTATCTGGCTGTTTGCATTCGTTTCTTTTTCAATTAATAAAGCTAAAGTAAGGTAGAGAGGATGGGGATTATGAATATCTTTAACGTTGCTAGGAGGCATTTACAGTGTCATTCCTTTGAACTTGATGTCCGCAGGAGACTTGAACCCTTTTTTCTTTGCAGGAAATCTTTCCTGCTTAGTTTCAGTAGATTAAAATCCCGAATTTCTTTAATTCTTGGATTTATGTTGAGGCATTAGCAGAAATGAATCTATAGTCCTTTTATAACTGTATTAACTGAAAACAAATAGTTTAACATAGAATGCACTAATTTTAAGTATTTTTAAAAAAAGATTTTGCATGTGAGCATTATTAAAATGAGATTTGATGCTTTAGTTTTAACAATCATTTTAGTTGACAAGTGTCTGTATGTGCAAGCGCATGCAGACAAAGCACAGAATGTAATGCAGATTTTGCTGTCTCCAGACTTCCTTTTTTCTGTTTGTTTGGTTCATTTATTTACTACTTGGTAAGTGGTTTTGAAAGGGAAATCATAAAAATCTGCTGTTGCTGCAGAGAAACATGGTATTTCTAAGTCTCAACTGAAACACAAAATTTTCACTTTTATTCTTGAATTTTAAGGTGCTTTTTATTAAAAATCAGTGACTAAAAATTTAAAATGTAGGTAAGAGGGGCAAGATCCATTTATTACACCTTCTAATACCCATCATTCCACTGAACTCAGGACGTGGTTTACTCAGAATTTCCTCTCCTGTGAATATGAAATATCTAGCTCATTCATCTGAGACGGAAATCAACTCCGCATATCCAGGTAGACTTACAGAAAGAAACAACTGAGTTTCTTTCCCGTTTTCAGTCCTGTTACCCTCCTGATACCATTTGTATTTATAATCCAAGAACATATAAAGTGAATTTTTAGGCAGAAGGGCTTGAAGTATCATTTTATGCTGTTTGGTGGAGCAAAAGTTATTTTATTATTGTAAACAAGGGGTTTCTGCTAATTTTTGAGGAAGCTGTGCAAGTGAGACTTGGGAGCCAAATCTCTTAGTCCAATTAGTGTCAGTGGAGAACCAGACCTGCTGCTTCAAATTCAGTCCTTTATCATTCCATCA
>VFFE01007669.1:5208736-5258230 GCA_008921705.1 Burhinus oedicnemus
CCCCCCCCCCCCCCCCCCCCCAATAATCTGAAATACTCTGTGTACCAGAAGGTTTTCTAAAATGCCTGCATCTTTGCTTGGAGGCTAGGGAGTGCGTAATAAAACAATCAAATTCAATAAATGGGTACTTCTGCACGTGCATCACATGATGTTGTTGGCATTCAGAAGAATAAATGGACTCAAAACCAGAGTAGACAACTTTTGTGAAGAGTAGTGCATTGATCACTGTTAAGCACACTAGAGTTAGAGATGAGGTCTCTGCCTCGGAATCCTTCCAACACCAATTGGTAGAAGGTTGGAGGCCCCTCTATAGGAAAGATCAAGTGTCTTGTTTCTTGTGCTGTCTAATATACCAGCAAAACTGAGTGTGCCTGCCATGTACTGTGACTTCCTGGAGTGCTACTGGAGAAACAGTAGAATATGAATATGTGTTGGTGAAGGGAAGAACAGCACCATTTGGCCTTTGCTTGTTGACATTGGGGCACCCAGGTGAGTTCAAGTGGCTATCATCTTTACGCTGCAAACTATCTAGGGTATGACTCTTCTTTTTGTTAATTGTTTGTACAGTGCAAGGCGCAAAGAGTCCTTGATCAGCTACTGAGTCTGTAGATGCTATTTTACTAATATTAATCTCGTTATAGTATGTAATTGGATGACAATTCGGGAATAGAAATCCTATACTTACCTATTAACATTGTAACTCCGTCTCTCTGGCACTGCAGCTCTTCTGCTTCAGATTGTCCCTTGACTGGTCCCCTGCCCACCTGTCCATCTGTATACAGAGATCTTGCAGTCATGTGAAGTGGGTGCAGGTGCACATTTGTACCGTCTTTTTATTGACATTGTCAGTTAAAATTATTTCTCTAATATAATTTAGTTTAGAGACATGTAGGTACAAAACACATTCTGTGTTGCAAGGTCTTGAAGACTGAAGACAAATCTTGTACTGCTTTCTGTAATAGATATAAATGCTCGTGTAGTTTGTGCTTTTTTAATCTGAATAGTTTGTACTAAATATAATGGAGTTTGCAGAGTGTAGAAAGACTGAAAGTTATTGTCTCAAGGTGTATGAAATTTAGCATAATTTTATCAGACTCTATTTTTCTTTATATTTTAAATAATCTTTGTTCATTTGCCTATTATAATTGCTAGCAGAATACTGCTTTTCAGCGTCACAGGGCACTTTGCAATAATAAACAGAGGTTTTTCCTGAACTATGAATTTTCCTTCTTTCTTCATTAGTGTGGAGGAACAGAGATGGAATTTCCAGAGGTTCAGCTTCCCCTCCCTGAGCATTCCAAAACCTCAGGCTGTTTGACATGTAATTAAGTTAGGCAAAAATCTGACATCAAAGCCTACGGAAGGTGATTCTCCAGGATTCTTCTACCTGCAGGGCCACTGGAGTGGGCTGTTCTGTTTGGGGGCCAAATGGGAGGAAAGAGTACCCTTTGTTGGAAGGCAGAAATGGAGAAAAGAGAGCTTATCACTTATTTTTCTTTTTGTAAAATTTATGTGGAAGAGGCTTGTAATGTGCAGTTCATTTGTTGAAAAACTGCAGATGTAATAAAGGTGGAACTGTTCAGTTGAAAAAATACTGCCTTGAGGAAAGTTACTTTTTTAAACGCAAAAAATCTGTTGAGAGAGATGATTCCTGAAGTGTAAAGGAATTGGAGCAGGGTAAGTTTCATTTTTGAGTGGACAGTTTAAGAGCGGTACAATCTACCCTGGGCTTAATAGATTCTTCATTTAAATCTTTCATTCAAGCTTAACTGTTAATGAGATGTTAGCAGTGACTCAAGGAAGAAAGAGTGAATGAGGGGTTTTGGCCTATTCTGTATAGTCAGAAGAGACAGTCATGATTCCCTTAATCTGTGGATGACAAATGTAATTCAAAACATTTGTAGACAAAATTAAAAGTATAAGGGACTTCAAGGTTGAATGGGCAGGTACAAAATGTATGGAAATAATTAGAAAAGACTAGAACTGTTCAGAGAGGAACTGAAAGTAGTCTAAAGTAATGCAAAGAGTGGCAGAGAGTAAGGCAGTATTGGTTTCCATTATAAGCTGAACATAAGATTCTGGTTTTCATATAAGAGGATTGAATTTAAGCTTTAATTCTCAATCTAAATATTTCTACACAAACATGTTGGGGCAAATGAAGTACAGAGGTTGAGAGAGTGTAGTGGACTGCCTTCCGATTCATGACTGTAGCCCTATGGGTTAAACCATTGTGCTGTGAAATGCCTGAAGCTATTAACCTCTCTCTCTTCTGCTGGAGTTCCATATGACTTAATGTGACATTGAGTAACATTCATTAGTGATGAGAAGGTTGACTACCATCCTCTAGTGGCAGTGAGGTTTGTCTTTGGCAATACTTCATTCCTATGCAGGCAACACTTGTTGGGCAAAACTTGTCTCGCAGAACGTAAGGTAATTGTATTGAGTGGTGCTTGTATTGCATTATTTCCTTTAGTGATACATTTATTTTTAATAAATCAAAAGCAAAAAAGGGTATTTAATTTGATCAGTATTTTGTTCAGTCTTTGCTCTGACAAAATCACTATTATGTTGCTTTTATTCCAATGGAAGATAACTACCTGGCATAATCTTTGTGCAAGTAGCTTACTCAGAGCCAGTAATATTAACCTTCTTGTTTTTACTTGAGCAAATTGTGAATCTTAAACATCCACTCAGGAGTCTCTTACAAGAGAATCCCAGACACAGAGAACCATGGAAAGTCTAGTGACAAAATTAGCATAAAGCCCAAAGATAGTAATTATAGCAAGAAGTTTAGAAATAGTGCTTTGGGCCCAGTGATGCTTCTGATCTTTGATTTGCGTTTTTCAGCACTAGACTGGTTTATATTAAAGATAATATAATGTATTTGTTTTTTCCTTGGTGTTTTCCTGAATACTGAGCAGTTGAAACAGTTCTTACCTTTTAAAATTATTTCTGTTAATGCCCAGAGATTCTTCTTTATATATGTTCCGGTGTGATTTATAAGGTCTGCCATGCATTTTTTAGTCTGTATTTTAGTAGTAATTTAGTCACAGTTGGAAGACTAAAACTGAACTATAGTAAAAGTAGAGCAACACCAAAAATTCAATCACTTCTGAATTTTGAACTTCAAAAGTCACCTAGATTCTTTTTTATTAGTAAATGTTAAGCATGACAGTGAAGACTAATTGTTTTACTGCTGTTTTTTAAACTCAGTGATTATTTCCTCCAGGAATCCTACTAACAGGATTCTCTGTGCCTGAAAGAGGTGTCTGGTTTTATCAGCATCTGTCAGGGAAAATCAGAATTTCTATGGAAATTAGCTCATTAGTATTAATTTTTGGCAATGTCTGACTGATTCATAAGCTGCCTTGCCATTTAAAAAAAATCGATTATTGAAAGCAAAACCTTCCGTAAAATTACTAATGACTAATCCATTAGTGAATTGAGGCTTCAAATAATGGCAATAAACAAGCACATATCCCTTGTCTTCTGACAGTCCCCGCTCTTGCTGAAACCCAGGTGCTGCAGGCTCACACGGCATAGCACATACCAATGGAAATAGTCCTTTTGGACTCCATATGCTTCCTCTGTGGATCATTACTAGGCAGTGTGAGTAATGCCTGCAAGATTTTTACTTAAATTAATACTGTTTAAAATGTATAACTAAATTCATAGCAACTAAATCACAATTCTGCAAGTCTTGTAAGTTTCCAGTACTTGTTTTTAGCAGAATATGTACTGTTAAGTTTTGAGAAAACGGTCTCTGTAGTTGTCTATAGTAACAAAGCTGGTTATTGCCAACATGGTTATTTTTCTTCCATTCTGGATATTTCTCCTGAGTATTCATAGCAGTGATTTTGTAATCACACATTTTTCCCCTAATTACTTTCTCCTTTATCAAAGTTAGAGTCATCTTTGTTCACAGTTGAAACACAAGCTTTTTAGAACCTTGGTGAGAAGTGCCTTTGATACTGCAGATCACTTTTTTCTTCTTCCCTATTGCTTATTTTAAAAGATTGTATTTTTAATGAATTAACATAATTATCTGCTATGTAATTTTCTTTGTCCTAAAAATAATATGAAACAGTGATAAGTGAAGTATCAGTCTTTTGTATTTTTTATAGGTGTTTCAGAGCTCTTTGCCTTCAGTTATAAGTAAGCATGGAAGATAACATTTGAAAAGCCTAATGCCGTAATTAAATGAACTATAACGGGTCTACTGAAGAATTATGTAAACAGACATTGATACAGTGCTTACTGTATGTAGGTGTGAGCAACTTAAGCTATAATTCTGCAAAGTATCACAGATTGTTGGAGAACTGCATGATTTGCAGGTTTTTTGTTAGCATTCAGTTACCATTTCTCATGCTATACAAAGCCTGCTATGTTTATAATGCTTTCTAAAAAGTTTATCAGTGTTACCTCTTCATTTTTATCACTATAAGGGTATGTTTAACTACAGTAACTTAATACAAGATAGGCAAAATAAATTAGCAGTGTTGTACATAGTGCTTGAAATTTTTTGGCTAGTTGTTATTTAGAAATACTATACAAATTACTCATATTGCTTGTTTATAAGCATCTGTTTCATTACAAATTCTAATCATGTGGATGCAGATTTAATTCTGTATTGTAACTTCTTTTTAAGTAAGTGACTATGAATATTCCAATGGTTTTGAATAGCAATAATATACTAAGTATACAAGCAGATTTAGTATTTGCTTTGCATAGTAATTTCAATTAATAAATGATGGTTTATGTGTTGTGTTTATTAGAGCTTTAACTGCTAATCTCATATGGAAATGTTGCTTTGTAGGGCAAAATTCAGCGAGAGGGCCTGGGATTCCAGAGTGAACTTGTACATTCCTTCAGGGCATTTTTGCAAGGGAGGTTGTTGTGTTTTAAAGGTAGTTGATAAGAGACCTGCACCACCAACCCCAGACCTGCACCACCAACCACCATCATGCATTAGTCTATAGAAGGTATTTGGGTGAACATACTCCTGTACCACTCCGTACCACCATTTATCCAAGGGAAATTTTTGACCATTTGCAGGATACATTATAAATCAGGATGTCACTACCAGACAATCAGATTTGAACATTCCTTGCATAAAGTAGCTTGCCTATATCCCTTAGGAATACATCACTTAACTGTGTTTATGTGACAGTGTTGATATGCCTGGTTTTACATGAAAGTTATGGTAGCGTGTTATTTATGTCATCATGAATTCAAAAAGTAGGTGGTTGTGCTTTATGTATACTGAGGTTATCTTCTCTGGACAAATCACTCAGAATAATTGAAAGATGTAGTTTTATCATATGACTATTAATTAAATCAGGAAACAGGATTTTTTTCTTCAGAGTTGGGCTTTGCTACTACCTTAATTTTTTTCAGTGTTCCCTTCTCTGAGGTGCTGACAACAGATTAACATGAAACAGAGCTCTGTTGAACCTAATTATGTTATAGCTCATTGTTTTGGGGACCTATAAAACTGTTCACTCCCTTTTTATGAGCTTGTAGCCACAATGAAAGGCCATAAACAGTTCATTTTCTCTTTCCTATGGGACTGGAGATTTCATTAGTTGACTCTAATAAAGGCTTGATCCAGCTGCATTTACACCTGGGAATGAATACTTCTTTATCAGGTCTTAATCCTTAGTAGGTCAAGCGGGAGGGAAGGACAGCAGGATAGCTTTTGATCAGCCATAAATGTCTGAAAGCTCAATTTCTTGTAAAATTATTTGCTATTCAAATGTTGACTGAAGACATGAAGATTTTAAATACTAGGGCATTATTAAAAAACAAAACAAAACTGAGGTCTTTCTATACTTTCAAGGAGCCACTGCTGAAACAAGATTTCCACATCAGCTAAGGGGGTGTTGTTTTTTTTTTTAAATCCTCAGAGACTCTGGGAAGGACTAACGTTTAGCACCTTTAGCGCTGTTTCTCATGTGGAAAATGCTGCCCTACCTTTATTTAAGTCTATACTGCTTGACTTATGAATTTAAAATGGGTACGTTCCTGTTAAGTAGGTTTCTGTACTGTAGGTGCTCCTCTGAGACTTGTTTGGGTTATTTTTCCTTTTTTTTTGTTTTTTGTTTGTTTGTATAGTGTACAAACCTAAAATTATGGGAATTTTCTAGCAATTTAGTTGGGAAACATCCTGTAAGATTTAGAGCTGGTTCTTTTCTTTCTTTGGGTGTGCAGAGATCTTTTTTTATACATATAGTTATTTATATTTTTATATTATAATATTATTTTATCTCCTTTCCATGCTGTAAGGTGATGGCTAGATTACAGTTCTTTGAGAGGAATGCACTCCACTGTCTGTTTTTATGTGCTGGTACTGCTAATGTGCTTGTTATGCTGCTTTACCACAGGCTGTGAGCGGGGACAGTTTCGCTGTGGAAATGGTCGCTGTATTCCTGCAGACTGGAGGTGTGATGGAGCTAGAGACTGCTCAGATGATACAGATGAAGCTGGTTGTCGTAAGTGAAACAACTATAGAGCAAGGTTCTTATATTACAAGAAATGTTGAGATCCCAATGTGCTCAACTGTACCTGTGGTACAAGAATGAATGTTGGAGGGGGAGTTTTCTTAAGATGACAGCAGAACCTGCTTAAGAGTCAAGTAGTGTTCAGCTTCTAACATGACTTAGCCTTCTCTTAAAAATCTGAGTGTCCAATAATGCTGTTTCATTTGATGACTAATATTCTAAGTAGATGTAGAAATGTATTTTATTTTATTATTGCAGTAATCCTGAATATTGGATGTACATACAGCTACCACCAGCATCACTTGAGCTCCAGATATTTGGATCTTTCAGGCCCTAGGCAACAAGCTGTACCTAGTGCACCTTAAGTAGAGTCTTGGTTAGTTGTCTAGAGGTGGTCGTGTTATCCTCAGTGCCAGCAGCTCACGGAGAACAATTGCATTCACATGGGATGTAATATCCATGCACAAAGATTCTCTCAAGCTGAGTATTAAAAGTTGTGAAAATAAAGAAATTCCCTCCACAGTCTTTTTTCAGGAATGCGCCTACCTTTTACCTTCTCAGCTCTAGTGTTCTTTGAGCTCTTGTGGGCTGGTGCAGTTATCAGCCCACTTCATAGATTAGGCCAGTTTTTGCCCCTCAGCTGATTGGGAGTGAGAAAGACTAATTTATGTTGGTTCTTTTCACACCTGGATTGTTTCTTTGCTGCTTGACCCATATAATAATTGGAGGTCATTCACACAGCTGGGCAGTCTGATTTGTTGCTTAGCATTTTAGTTAGCTCCAAAAACCAGTGCAGTTCTGGATGAAGAATGCCTTAAACTGGCAAAACAAAATGGTCTTGTCCTGTAACTTACTATTTCAGCTTAGTTCTGAAAAAAAACTAGTTGGGCTTTGAACAAGGAGTGGGTAAAATTCATGTTGACTTTGTGAAAGGTAAACACCCCCCGTCCCGACACTTACTACGTTTGTCATAGTTGAAGTTGCGCATGAAGTTGCATTGTTCTCATTTTCATACATGTGATAAATTAGGAAAATGAAAATTAAACTTCTCAATGTTTTGCAGTTAATTGTGCTTTTAAAAACAATGTGTTCACGTGCTATAGGTAGTGGGGCATGTGGGTCTCTAGGAAGATAGTTTTAAACTGTTTAAAACTGGCCAAAGGTTAAAATTATATTACAAGATTATTCTTTGGTTCTTAAAACAGGAATAAAAAAAAAGTATGCATGAAGTGCATTGTATGCGATCGATTTTATCCCTCTAATTACCTCTAATGTAATTTTGTACTTCTCAACTCTAAATCTACAAAGTGATTTAATTTTCTCCTTTGATGCTTTGTTTACATTGGTAGTTGTGCTTGCATATCATCACATGAATACAAAGTGTTTCTAGTTGACTTTGCAGTACTGCAAAAACATGATCCTGTGAAAAAACATGGTTAAGACCAGAGTACTGTCTCCTGGACCTGGGTAGTGCTAGTGATTCTTCCCAGGAGTATTAACTAGGGATGGAGTAAGCTGTAACACGGTTTCAAACATTTATTTTTATCTTTTTCTCTAATGGCTCCCTGTTTGGCTATTTGAAAAGTACAGAGTGGAGCTAGGACAACAGCATTCGGATTATTTGGACCTGACCCTCACTTTTCCTTCTTGAACTCACAGAGAAGAGTCATAAGCTTGTTTTGAAAGACCCTCTTCCTACCAGGGATAGAGCACCTGAGGTGCAACAAGAGTAATTGAACAGATCCCTGTGAGACTAGGGAAGCTAGCGCGACTCCCTGTGTAAGCGGGGAAAAAAGAGGCTCTGTCAGGGCAGTTCGGAGCCTGTGACCTGCCTTCTAGAGGAGCCTGTGTCTCAAGGGGAGATACAAAACTGAAGGTTCATACGCAGGAGTTCACTAAACTAAATTTTGCCTTTGAGCATTGTTCTGCCGGTCCACTTTCCCATCCCTGCTCTGTCCATTTTTTTTGATTTAAGTGCTTCGTGTGTTTAGGGGCAGTTACAGTAAATCAATACTTGAACCTTAAGTCTTCTTTTCCCTTATTTAATTGCTTTCTTTAAAAGTGCTTCTCCAGATGTCTGTGAAATGACAATTTTTTCATTGCTTACACTAGCACAACCTACCTGTGAGGGAAATCAGTTTCAGTGTCAAACTGATGGCGAATGTATCCCACAGTCATGGGTTTGTGATGATGAGGAAGACTGTGAAGATGGCTCAGATGAGCATCAACAATGTCGTAAGTATTTAAGTTCTAATGTTACACCAGCTTTGCAAAATAAGGTAATTCACATAGCAGCATGTTGAGAACATACAGAAATAAGCCTGCTGCAAGTACAACTTTTACCAGAAGAGTTTCGCTGAAGAAGTTTCTAGAAATGAAATAATCTGAAATCTGAAATAGACAAAATACATAAAATATGTCCCAAAAGACATCTCCAGGTCTTGAAATCTGAAAATTACTAATGTTTCAGTTAATTAAAAGGAGAAAAAAAAAAGGAGAAAAACATACAGGGCGTATTAGTTTTATAGTTGGTACAAAATGTAGTAGATGTAGTAGATCCAAAAATGGTGAAATATACATAATACTCTGATGTCAAAGCACTGGCTCAGTTACAGAAAGAGCTGCTTTATTCATTGCATAACAAAATTCACACTGGTATCTCAGAATTATATTTAAAAAACCAGGTAATTTCTTTCTAGAAAACTTTAAAATACATATGTGTATAAAAAAGGAGGAATTATCAGTCGGTTGAAGTAAACATTGCTAAAGATTCTTGTACCGTCTTTGGTGATGCTATTTAGTGGCATTATTATTTAAAATGACCAGAGCCGTTCTGTCTCATATTCAGCTAGGAGGAATACAAAAAGCCCTGGTATGGGGTGAAAGTCTAGTCTTTCATTATCATTTGGACAGCTTAAACTTAGGACATAATTCCTATTCGTATTTCACTTTAATATGCTAAACAGTGTATTAATCATGTTCAAATTGCGGTTTTAAACTGAATTGTTTAATGTTCTCTGTATATTTTAGAGCAAAGAAATCACTTAGTAGCCTCACTGCCATAGCCATAGGCTCTTTTTTCAGTATTGATAGCAAGATACGTACTGATAATAATAAAATATGTTACTCTGATTTTGGAATTTTGTGACTAAGCGGTTTAAGGGCTACATACAGTTAAGTATGTGCCAAAGTGATGAACAGTGAACTGAGATGATTATTGCACCAAATCACATTCTCTGCGTTACTGCATAAGACAGGAAGAACAAGTGTTGCAGTGTTCTAAAGAACCAATTTCCTACTTCTTCTAGTATTAGAAGTTACTTTAAGTGATGAGGATAAAATTCATTTATTTTCCTTTTGATTCTATGTATAATTTTTGGATCAATTCTTTAAACTGAACTGCTCTGGAGCTACTCACTAACACCACTGATTTTGGGGAGGTTAACAGGTTTAAGTTTTGGAAGGGTTTTACTCACAGACTTGGTTTGTGCTTTTATGTCTTGATACTTGTTCCTGCTGAGGATGGAAGAATTGGAATTAAGGTTAACTGCCTTTTGCTCCCCTCTTCCTCTGAGGAGGTGTCAGCACAATTGCAGGTTATGTTTTAACTAAGGAATCTGTAGATACAAAATGCAAAATGAGCAACAGCTCTAAGCTGACTTTTGAACTGGGTCACTGTAACGTGGTTCTCCATGTACTAGTTAATCATGAGTGTTAGTAACTATACAGTGGCACTGTGGTTCTGCTGCTGCTGTTTTTGAGTCGTCACTTGGTATCCATCCTCCTTCTTCTGAAGGGACTTTTTATCTCCGTGCTTGGGAATCCTGGAGGAGCTTTTCCTTCTTGAAATGTTAATATTTTTTCCTGAGAAATATGGCCAACAGCTCTGGAAGTCACACATGCAGAATTAAAACAAGTTTGTTTTACTTTACTGCCTTGCTCTTGTTTTTCCTCATGATACTAGTATCTTGGTAGCTGATCTTACTTTGGGAGTACTGCTGACAGAAGAAGGAACAGAGAGCTCCTGTAAAGCAGCAGACCAGGTGCCAGTGTATAGACTGGGATGGTGTTAAGATATCACATGAGTTTGAAAGAGACAAATGTGCAGGTGGCAGAGGGAGGAAAAGTTAGCAGTAATTTTGCCCTTCAGCTACATCTTCACAGATTCAATTGATTTGCCTAAGAAGAACAGAGAGTTTAATTTGGCTGTAGTGGCATCAAAGTGGAATCGCAGTTTTATGTGGTTGCTTTTCACTGACACAGCTGTCAGGAGAAGAGAGATAATCATTCTCGATCCTCTGTTAGTTATGAATGTAAAATATTCTTGACTGTCGAGGCCCTGGCTGTATTAGAAGGCAGTGTGTTACCTCCAGCTCTGCTGTGTTTATATTGTGGCAGTCTACTTGACCAAATAAACTACAGTTACTGACAGATTTTGACCCAATAAACAAAATAATAGAACTTTAAAACAGTGAGAATTGGTAATTTAATCTTTTAGGCAAAACTTATAGGGAGGTAATTTTTAACCTAGAGGTCAATCCCTTCAGTGGAGAAAAGCAGTGACCTTGCAGGCTACAGGAGGCCTCACAGAGCTATGTTATCTGCCATGTGCTTGTCAAGTGTTTTTTAATCTCTATGAGTACACAAAGGTACAGGGGGAGAAAGTCTTATGCTAGTATTTGTGAGAAGGATGAAGTAGTTGAAGAGGAGGAGGGAAAATATCTTTCTGCATAAAAAATCTTGGTTGATTGAAAAGACTGATTGAGTGCCTGTTTCTTGCAGCGGGAAGGACGTGCTCAAGTCAGCAGTTCACATGTTCAAATGGACAGTGTATCCCGAGTGCATACTGGTGCGATCGAGTAAAGGACTGCACTGATGGAACAGATGAAAGAGTCTGCCGTGAGTCTTAACTCTTAGCACTAGATCTAGTTTCATCTCATCTCTCTGTGGCATTTTAATAAATTTGTAAGATTAAAGGGCTTGTTGATGGACATGATGACCACAATATGCTTCTTGTTACGGGAGTTTCGTTTCAGATTCTTTGGTGTATTAGAGCTGATGTTCTGATACAGATCCATTATTGCAGAACTCAAATGCAAACTGCTACCATAGGATCAGTGCTTCTTGTTTGTCATTGCCTGAAAGACAATTAATACTGCACTGGAAAAAGCAACCATGTTTAAATGGCTTAAAGCCTTGGGAGACTCAGAGCTAACTTTGCCAAATTTTTTCATGTTCTTATTGCATATTCCTGATGAAGTCAGTGGTAACTATAACCTGTATAGAAAAGTAGAATTTGGCCCCAAATCACTCCTTTGAGGGACTTTGACCCTTTCAAAAGCATTTGTATTCC
Organism: Burhinus oedicnemus; assembly: GCA_008921705.1. NCBI lineage: Eukaryota > Metazoa > Chordata > Aves > Charadriiformes > Burhinidae > Burhinus > Burhinus oedicnemus. The sequence continues at coordinate 5,220,590 of VFFE01007669.1, forward strand.
AGACTGCAGTTGCCTGTGGAGATGAAGCAGCATTGGGTCATATTCAGATAAGCTGTTTATATTGCGTCAACAAAATGATGGACAAGTAGTTTTTTTCAGTCTGACTTCCCCAGAGTTGAGGCTGCCTGGTAACTGCCTCCCTAGATGCTGGCCTAGGTTGAATACTGATGGAAAGGACAGCTGGCCACAGAATAGAGGCCACATTTTTCAGAGATGTTTTTGCCTAATACCTACACAACAATGTAACAGCATGCCTGTTCGTTGTTAGTATTAAGGAAAAGCTTTACACATGTCATGAGTGACATGTAATATATGAGCTGCTATTCCAGCTGTTAGTGTGCCTTTGGGAAAAAGACATAACTGTAAACTTCGCTCAGAACCAGACCTGAGGCAGGAGATGGGGGAAGAGGCTAGGATGCCGAAGAATAGATAAAGAAGCAAGAAATAAAATGTTGTTAATGGCTGCGCTTAGAGGAAAAAAACAGGCGTATGCACATGCTGTGTAAAGGAAAACCAGCATATTACACGGTCAGCCAACTACTAGTGCATTTTATCCCCGTCTCAAAAGTGGCTAAAATGTACACTTTATAGAATGAAAGGTGATTTAGAACTATATGGTACTCTGGAATAAAAGATTGATGAGACAGCCAGCTTGGAACTTTTCCATGTGATAGACCCACAGCCAATTCTGAAGTCACCAAGACAAATGGCTAAAAGCCAAGATCCAAAGTACCCCATATTGCTGGAATAATATCTTCTGTAGCTTGGCATTTTTTCTCTTAAAGTTTAGAGGAAGAAAAGAGATTGATAACTTAATTTGGCAAACCTGTGACATCTTAAAAAAAATCGTGAAGAAAAGATATTTGTTTAAAAAATGCATTGTCTGTGAATTAAAAAGGAGGAACTGCTCAGCATCTCTGAGAAATCTGTCAGTAGTCATGGAATACAGTGTGGAACAGCCAGATGAAATGGTGTGATTTTTATAATGCAGTAAATCTGTGACAGACTGGGAGTGGAGTCCTGAAGACAATACTCACAATTCTTTCTTCAGACTAGAAGCCGCTGCGATGTTTGAAAATTGAAGTGCACATTTTATTTCATGTTTAATATTCTCAACTAAGTAAATTAAAAAGGCAGTTTGAAAAGGGGTGTCTCGGTACCTTAACAGTAGCACTCTGCTGCTGTGTGGGAAACGCAGCCATTGCTGCATCAGCCAGTAGGCCCCATGACTGTTGTGACAGCAGCATATTTAGCCCCAGGGAGAGGGACTGCCTCATGTCATTCAACAGCCTCTACTCTGGTTTATTAGAATATGTGTTGACAGTCCCTGTAAGACAGAAGAATGACTGTGACTTGGAACATTGAAAGTAGGAGTGTTGGACTAGTTTAAAGAAATGTGATGGTGCTGGAGACAAGAGACAAGAGCCTTCCAGAAAGGCTGGTTAATTTTATTCCCTCTCTGTCTTAGCAAAGCCTGGAAATGTAAACAGAAGCCATAAGATAAAACTAATAATTTGGTGATTTTGTGATTAACTATACAGTAAGGATTAGTTTAAGTGTTAGATTTTACTGTTTTAAAGCAGATTCTAATACTTGCTTTGAATATTAATTTTTCCCACAGTTTCCTCCATTTCCTTTTCAGCACTATCTAACATAAACAAATATAAGAAGAATATCACTATTTTGGCCTTTTCCTTTATCTTGTTTTTCCTTTATTTTATTTACACTAAAAGATTTCCTAAATCAAAATGAAACGTCCATGACCAATGAAAGAATAAAGCTATTTAGAATTAATTATGTTATTTCACGGAGCCTAACAAAATGCAAACTTATCATGTCTGTTTACTTATGCCTTGCACTCACTGATCTGTCTGGAAGCCGATTTAGATTGTAAAGACGATAAAGTTTTGTTGCTGAGTGAGTTACATTATTTAAGAAACTAGTCAAATGCAAAATGCCACAAATATGAAGTAACTCAGCAATTAAACATGTAAAAAAATAGAACAAAGGAATTCAAAGCCTTAGTCCATTTTACTGCTAATGGGATTAACAGGAAGGGAAAACTACCCATGCAGAGGCTAAGATAAACATCAGAACAATGTTTCAGCTACGGGTCATGTAATGAGTGCATTGAAGTTGTTTTAATTTCATAAAATTGTGGATTTTTTATTTTCTTTAAATATATGTATCAGATTGTTTTCCCAGCTTTTTTAACAGTCAGCAGCTAGCAAATACTTTCATTTTAAAACTTCATAAATGTAAAATGAAATGGCAGGCTATTTGGGGTAGCAAATCCTTTTTGGGAGTAAGCAGCCAATACTGGTGTCATTTTTCTGTGTTATATACTTTATTTCTTTCAATTAAAGGTAGAATTCTCTCTCCTGCCTCAGCTTCATAGTTGAAAAATTAAAATCCCAGCCATGTCCATTTTGCTTTGCTGTGACTGATAGAATAACCTTCCTGGATACAGCTCTGGCAGCTGAGCACTGCACTGAGGCCGTGAAGGAGAAAGGGGAAGTATTTTAAAGATGTGTTCTTTGAGGCTGATGGGCTGAGTGCAGGCCCAGAAACTCTGGATTTTTGATTCTAATTTTGATGTTGAGTTGCTGCCATGGGTCAACTGCCTAACCTGTTAATTCCTGCCTCTTGTTTGCTACGCTAAATAGCTGTTGTGGTCAGGAAGTGGGCAGCCAGGTCTGGGATGAATTTGCAGAGATCAGGGTGAAAGTGAACAAAGACCAAGAACTGAAGAGATCATAAGAGGTGATGTCCAAGAAGGAAGAAAAGGGCCATGGTCAGAGGCTAATGTTCTTGATGTTGGACAAATTACATGTAACAGCTAAGGAAAAGGCAGAATTTCAGACTGAAGGAAATAATCTCCACCAGGGAGAGTTTGGGACAGGGAAGAAGCAAAACTGGAGCAAGGTAAGGAAGGCAGCCAAAGACTAGAGTGGCAGGGTTTAAAATCAGGAATTAAGGCCAGGAACGAGGGTCTGATCAGTCTGCCAGCTCTCAAAGCGTCTCTGCTATGAACACTACCTGATATCATGTAGCTCATAGGACTCTTGGGCTTGGGGTAAGTCTTCCTCCTGTTGTTTCTGATAGGCTATGAGCTGTCTGTGCAGTGATTTGCCCACTGTGAGGTGGTGACTCATGGCAGTGAGTCAAAGGGTTTTGATTAGTTTTCTTTTGTAAAATGTTTTGAAATGTTGCTGCAATAAAAGAATAACACTTGGAAGTAGGAAATTGCCCCTTTTTTTCTTTCTCCTTGTAACATGGGTTAGGATTACAGAAGGTTACGCTTCTTGACTATGTGACAGAAATCAGTGTCTGCTGAACCAAATAACTTGTTGCAACTGTTTCCTCTTACTGTTTTTGTATGGATTTATTTCCAGCTTGCAGAACAAAAGTGTTAGGCAGAGAGCAAAATAAGGTAGGTTTAGCAATTCCTGTGACATAGTTTTCAAGTGTCTTCCACATGTGTACATTGAAACATGCTATTTAAATGTGTTTGCAACTGTTGCCCCAAAAACAGTTTGTGGGTTACAAGGAGCAAGGTGCCTCGTCTGTCATTTGTGCTGGTGTTTGCCAGTGTTTTATATTTTGCAACTGAAGTGCTGGCATACCACAGGGAGACAGATGGAGAAGTATTCTGGCTAAGAAAAGGAGATGCCTGAGAGGAAGGGGAGAGAAAGAAGAGCTCCCTTTCTTCCTGAGCACTTGAATGAACATAGCTGGATTTCCCCGTGTTTTCACAAAGCTCGTATTATCTTCTAGGAACTGTGATCACTAGGAAAAGATCTTTTTTCAGTTTTCTGTAATTAGCAAAAGGTTCTTGGGAGGAAAAGATAAAGGAAACAATGTTCGTATTGGAGGGTCTTCACAATTAAAACCAAGGAGAAAGAAAACAGTGTTCATATTTTTCTGTCCCTTCACTTTTCTCTCCTAATCTCATGTTCAGTCTTACACTGTCTCCTTTCACTCTCCTCTTGTACAGCTGTATTCTCAGACCTCATTAGGTGCAAACTACCTACCTTGTTGTCCTTTTAACTTGGAACCTTACCCTTCCTTCTTAGCTCTTTCTAATTCATCTGTCACTGACCTAGAAAGAACCAACATGTCTGAGTCCCTGGAAGAGAACACTTCCTTTGGTTTTTACATAGTTCCCGGTCACTCACACAGCACTGACACTTTTTCAATGTGTCCCCTGGAACAGAGACAGTATGATCAGCTTCTCTGATCAGTATCAGTTCTTGCATAGCTATGGATTTTTATACCCAAATGCATTGCTCTGGGATCAGGTGTGTACAGAGAAGTCTTATTTTAAAAAAAAAAAAGTCAAATAAAAGCTAGGAAATGTTTATTGTGCAAGCCCAAAATGCAGTGACTAGTGTAAGATGTTTCAACTTAAATTCAAAATGTCATGATACTCATTTTCCACACTTTCTTTGCTAGAGAGCTTTTCATTAAGCTAGATTGTATAGGTCTTCCAGTTTAGGGGGTTCATCCCATTCCTACCCTCCCTGCTGCCAAGGCCCAGATTCTTCTTTTCCTATTCAGAACTTTCTATTTGGTGATAGGGAGCGGAGGAACTCAGCTCACTCATTGCTAATGTTATCTAAATTTTGGAGAGAAAGAAAGGGAGTTTAAGTCCTGTTTTTTCACAACTGCAAGGACAGGCACTCCTTCATTTTCAGATATCCTAGTATTGTTATGAAGTTCTGTTTTAGCTTCCTTCGTTCTCTCAACATAGACAGTCCACCACAAGCACAATGCCATAGGTGCGTCTTCTGTGTGATTTCCACAGGTGCCTTAGCTAGAAGCTATTGGAAAGTGTAGCACAGTGGTTGGCCCTCACAGAAGCCAACATTTCTTGCTTGATTCTTTTGTCTTTGCTACTTCTCCTCCCATAAAAATGTGGATGGCTATCTCAGCTACTGTGGAACTGTCCTGATGGCACAGATGCTCCTGAACCCTGCAGTGTATTGGCTACAGCCTTTGGTGTAACTCACAACTTTGTCGTTATTCATGAGGATTCATGTCCCAAATAATTAAAATAATTTTATTAAAATAATATGCTATAAGGTACAAAGAGCACAATGTACTTTGCACAAAGCAGTGAAAAATATCTTTCAGATCAGTGAGCAAGCTGTGATCAGAACTATAATTTACTAAGCTTGGTCTTTAAACAGGGGATTGGAATGGGATTACCTGTACAGAGTTTAAAAGTTAAATTAATGTCCACTGGGCTTTTCAAAGAATGTGCTTCCTTATGCAACTACAATTAAAATAGAGAATCTGTACACCAAACAGGTCTGAAAAGAAAATAAGGAAAAAGAAGTATTTGTTCACATTCCAGTAAACCACTGATGTAGCCAGAATCTGTATTTTGAAGTGTCTTCAAAACATCTTTATTTATTGCCTGTCTTGGTATTTTTATAATGATTTGCATTTATACACTACATTATATAATATAATAAATAAAGATTTTTTCAGGCTGAGGACTACTTCAGGCTTGCTGCAGGAGAGAAAACTTTGTCAAAGTCTTCCTTCTTATAAGGGAGTTTAGTCTGAGCTTGAGAAAATCTTATTACTGACTACATCCTTAGTTTGCCTGGGCATTCTTGAAGAAACAGGCAGTGCAAGGCAATGGGTTTAACTTCCTATTTGTTTGACATTCAGTCCATCAGAAAGAGTTTGGAACATCACTAGAAGTATTTCTGTGGGATGTGAAGAAAGACGAGGAAAATTACAAAGCTGTGTATTATAAATCCACTTAAAAGCTTTCCCACTTCAGTGCAGTTACAAAACAAATACCTTTTATTGTTCTTTTTATTGTATGTGCCCCATAATATTTGCAGTACTCTTGTACTGCCATAGCTATTTCCTACTATGCCATAGAACTCCTGGTGGTTCTTCCCTGTGATGGCTTCTCAGCTTCCAGACAGGAAAGAAGCACTGATTCCACAGTGAGCATAAAATGTGGCCCCAGGTCAGGCCTGCCTTTCTTTCTCTAGGCAGAGTTAAGACTTCGGAATCCATGTTATTTCCAAAGCTTTATGAGTTGTTCATAAGGCTAACCCAAGCAAGAAATGGATAAGAAGTTTGTGTTAGAAGGGAGTTTGTCTGACTGAGAAGTGGGGCTAAAGGATGCTAATCATATTTAGGACATGTGTTGGCATTGTCAGTGCAGGCTTTTGGAATGGAAGGTCTGGGAACTAGCACCAGAAGGCCACAGGTAGGAATGCTGTAGCTGGAACCCTGGTAATCTGCAACTACCATTCTCTGATTAGGCACATACTGTTCCTACCTGCAAGTTGTGGACTTAAATTAATTGCAGTGAAAATGAATGAAATGTAAATGAATCAATCAGGGAGATAGTCTGGCTAAGCTTGTAGTGGATGTCAACACAGCTGTTTATATTCTCATATTAAGAACTTAACAGTTAAAATCATGTAAGCCTATTCCATAGGTGACTGACGTTTAGTGGGAATGTGACGATATATAGAACAGCAGAACCAAGCAAAATAGTTTGCCACTGTGTCCTGGAAGAACTGCAGCTTTTCCGAGTTCGTCTTGAGTAATTTTATAATCCGTGTTTTGAATTCCAAGAGTATGAATGAAAATGTGCCTGAGAGCCTGCTCTATCTGCTTTATTAACTTGTATGGGAAGTAAAACAGAGTAAGACTTCAACCTGAGAATCTAAAAGGTGCAAAAAGAAATTTAGTTATTCTGTTTCTTGAGTTCATTTATCTACATGCATTTCTGTATAGAGGCAAAGTTTCAATAAATCTCACTTCTAAAAATAGTAATTATTTGCTAATAATTTTGCCATTTGCCTGAAATAAGTAACTTTTGCCTACACAGCAATGAGCTAAACTAAGCTCATATTCTCCTACTCAACTCTAGCTTGATTTGTTGGATAGTTCCACTGAACTCACTGAGTGCTTGTATGCAGAAGTATTTTCAGAATTGGTTTTAAGTTTTTTGAAATAACCTGTTGTGTTGGCCTGTAGGTCATCTACACAAGTAGAACAGCAAGAAACTGAAAAATCATTCATTCTGCAGAATCTTTTTTGGGAAAACAAGTAATAAAGAACAGAGATCCTAAAGTTTGCTCATGGATTTGGAAGTTCAACATCCTTGGCTTTATTAGAACAAAACCATAAAAACCTGAAGTTTCTAAGTTTGAGAACTCATGGCATTCTAAGAGGACCTAGGAACCATACATTTCAGGAACTCCTTTTCTACCTAAGCACTTTTATTAAGATCAATAAAGTGTAAAACTGAGATACAAGTAAATAAAATAAATGTTCACTGCTTGCTCTCCTTTTCGTGTTGCATTGTTTTCTATCCTATTGTAAACTGTTTGGGTTGCAAATCTTTTTGGGGTGTGGGAGGGCATCTAATTTTTCCCTTGTTTCTTGTGAGGTTTTGTAGCATCTGTCTAGAGGACATTCTTAAATATCTGTTGGAGGATACAGTATATTGAATAAATGGACTGTTTGTCAGTAGTAGTATGGGAAGTTTTGTATTCCTTTTTTGTTTTGCTATAAATCAAGATATTCTGTTGACACTGGATATATATGACTCATTATACTCTATAGTCTAACATTCTTGCTAATACTAAAGAATTTCTTATTGTAGACTACCCAAGATGTGAACAGTTATCATGTGCAAATGGAGCATGTTTTAATGCAAGCCAGCGATGTGATGGCAAAGTTGATTGCAGAGATTCTTCTGATGAAGCTAATTGCAGTAAGTCGCACATGCAGAGTGATCCCAAAAAAATATGCTTTACAGACCCTCTTTTAAAGTTAAAGACTGTAGTTTTCTGACAGATTTTCTGTATGTCTTTCTGTGCTAAAATGTCTTTCAGCACATGGATGTACCAGTACTCAGTTTCAGTGTGCTAATGGAGAATGCATTCCACGAGCCTTTATCTGTGACCATGATGATGACTGTGGAGATAGAAGTGATGAAAACTCTTGCAGTATGATGTTTTTGCTTTCTTTTTTCCCCACTTTCTTTAACTGTTTTACTAAGAATTGGTTCAAGCAGATAACAGGAAGTAGATTGCTTGCCTATGCAGCCATCAAAAGCTGCCACTGTTCTACAATGACTTTTGTGTATGGAAAGATGAAAATTGCAGTGCTATTTTGATAGACTTTTTTCAAGTTGCCTTTGCTGCTAAGTGCCTGGGTGTGTGGTTACTACTTGAATTTGCTGGATTCAGTGACAGTTTGCTTCTTAACACATACAGTTTCACTTCATGTTGTTGTTGTTTTCTTCATTTCAGCATGACCCAAAGGTAATTCCTTCACTCTGAAATCTCAGTTAGATACAGCGTGCTATTGTTTTTTGTCCAAATTTGTTGGATCTTTTTCACATTTTTGTTTTCTGATAGATGGATCTTCTAGAATTATTCCTAGGGACTATAATGTTCAGCTTTACAGACAGATAACTGTATAGGTAGTTGTCCTTCAGATGTTCACGTAAGGTCTTTAATTGACTGTTCCATTTCTGGACACTTCTTGCTCGTCTTTTCTTCATGATCAGGGTATCCCAAAGTATTGCTTCTCCAGCCAGAATCATGGCTGTAGAGTTATCGCTTGTGTGACCTATATATTTGAAAAGGTCCCCCAATGATTACAGGATCTAAGATAGTTTCATATTCTGCATTGCAGGAAGGTCACATATTGCCATTTAGTTGCTCTATCCTACCAAGGACCTCACATCACTATGATTCCACCCCTCACCCTCCCCAAATATTTCTCTTTTATGTCTTTGGCAATGCTTGTCCTTTGGAGGACCCACAAATGTTTCTGAACTCTTAGCAGAAAATGCTTCCCAACCTTGGAGGGCTTTGAAAAAATGTTCATTGGTTTTTTAATTCTGTTTCTCTGAGTACAAGGCATACATATATTTTACCTCCTGATGTCTTGAGTATCATCTCCTTGTCATGTCCACCTCCAGGAACCTTGTCAATAAGGTGCACTGCATCTAGTTGCACAATTAATTGAGAAATTTAGCCTTCCCTTTCATTTCTGTAAAGAACCAGAGTATGGTAAAATAAAATTTGTACCTAAAACCAGAGCATACCAGCAGTGTTTACAATATACACAAGATACGGAACTGGTTCATTTTTTCAGGAGAGATTGTAAATTACAATTCATCTACGATACAATAGTACTACTCTAACCTCTTAGTCACTTAGAATAGTTTGATTTTCTCATATTTCTTTCCTTAGCTTACGCAACTTGCAGAGGCAACTTTTTCACTTGCCCAAGTGGCCGTTGCATTCATCAAAGCTGGATATGTGATGGAGATGATGATTGTGAAGATAATGAAGACGAAAGAGGATGTGGTATATACTAATGCTAACTTCTAATGATGACATTTTCAGAGGAAGACCTCACTAAGCTATCTCTATGAAATTTTGACCAACTGAGATGTTCTAAATAATTTTTAATTCTGTGAAAATCTTAGAATGCCATCTTCACTTGTTTCTTTTTTTATTTTTTTACTTATGCAATATTTTTTATTGGCGTGTGTGTGAGAGTTGAACTAAGTTTAGCATATAGCAACATCTTTTTTTTTTCTTTTACATCTTCTCTTACATCTTTTGGGTTTTTCTCCCGTGGAGGTTTTTCAGGTCATCTCTTAAGCGACATGAGGCTCCTAATAACCAAAATCAACTGGTTGAAAATGCAAATAACTCAGTTCCTGCCAAGATTTTTCATGCGAGAAACAGAAATTTTAATGAATGAAAATGTGGGCTTTTTTCTCTTTCATTGGCCTTTTCTATGATGAGCATTATTCTCTTTATCCAGACAGCCTCTGAATGTTTTGAAACCACAAAACTATAGTTCCATTTCTGGTGCACCAGCTAGTCTAAAGCTAAATGGTTTTACTGTTTCTAACAACACAGAAAACTAAAAGGATTCATGTGTCTGCACAAGTATTGTTTGCATTGTACTTTGAAGGTAAAAGAAAGCATAACAAGGAAGTATAGATGATGTTTCTTGTATAGTCTTTCCCAGCTGTGTGCAAGAACCAGAAACTGAATAATGAAGGATAGAGATGCTTTGGGAAGCATCTGTTAGGGAAGAAATTCCAAGTACTATTTGAAACATACTCCTCAATTGTTCTTGTTTTTCTTTTCCACAGAAAGTGGTCGCCATGAATGCTACCCGGGAGAGTGGGCCTGCCCTGGGTCAGGGCATTGCATTCCAGTTGGGAAAGTGTGTGATGGGGCTGCAGACTGCCCTGCTGGAGAAGATGAAACTAACATCACTGCAGGCAGACATTGCAGTATGTATTAGAATCAAAAGCATACACAGAATACTGGAAACATCAGCATTGATTTCTTTTTACATTCACCTTTTGTCTCCTAAAAACACTGACATTTTGGAAGCTCGCCATTTTTGTTGGCACTGTTTTGACTAGGTGGTCTGAAAGAGGCATATATGCTGTGAACAGACTATTCCTTTTGTAAATCTGTACATGAAGTTTCACAAATAAGGATTTTAACTCACTCTCCATATCCTAAAATGCGTTCAAGAAGGCAGGGAAAGGTGTGCTATATGCCTTTTTTGTTTAATTACCTGCATTTCCCCCTTTTTATAAGTAAGAAGAAATGTTGTGTACTGATCAGAACACAGGACTGAATTAGTGTATCCTGAGCCTTGGCTAAGTCACTTAAATTAGAATTTTCAAAAATATCTTTTCACCTGGGATGTCTGGTTCTCCAGTTAGTGGTATACTGCGTTTTCTCTGTTGGAGGCAATAAGCATGCATGGTTCCTTTTAATTTCACTCTTATGAACATTGATTCCCTCTAAGAATTAGGAATGGGGTATTTTACATTTTTAATTTCTAGGAAGAGGAAAATTCTTATTAATAAAATCATGCCTTTTGGAATACGAGGGCAGAAAAAATAATAGGAAATTAAACCTTATTGTAAAAAAGCATCTCTTGCTTTTGCTGGGTGGTTTAGTAGTACCATCAGATGTGGGCTGAAAAGCAAGGAGTTTAACAGAAGAAACTGAGGAAAAGGAAGATGAAAAGGAAGGAGGTGGAAGTCAGCAAGTGCTTTACAATCGTAATTTGATCACCTATCACTGAATTGTTTATTAGGTAGTAGTACAAGGAAAGGGAGAAGTGGTGAAGGAAAAAAGAAGAAAGAGAGAGAGAGAAGAAAAGGATAAAGAAGAGTTTCTCCGTGGACACAACCCAACCAATATATTCTAATATATTGGAGTAATATACATATTTTTCTTAATATAATGTAGTATGTTTTTTTCTGTATAAAAGAGTAAATTATGAGGTTACATGCCAATAGATGGAGCTCGAGGATGTGTTGTTCACAAGTAGGTCTTGTGGAACCAGAGAAAGGTATGGTGCATTGCAGATGGCTTCCTCTGTGCAGCTTTTTAGATGCCGCTTACTAGTGGTGGTTCATAGAAGATTGATGTTTATCCTTTCACACTGTTCTGAAAACCTGTTATAAACAGTAGCTTATCTTCTGTCTTCCATTTCCTTGCCTGCATGTATGTAAACATATGTGATTTTGTGGAACTTCAGACATAATTTCTTGTGCAGGTTTGTTTTAAGAAGCTGTTCCTGAAATTGTAGACTCATCATAGAAAAGACTATAGCTTTATAACTGTTTGTAAGGTAAAAAGCTGTTCTACTGGTAATATATGTAATTGTATTTCTAAACTGTTTTATTTCCTTTTTTAGACATATCACACTGTGCTGCTCTGAGTTGTCAGTATCGCTGTCATTCTTCTCCATCAGGAGGGATGTGTTATTGCCCTGCAGGATATACAATAAGTAGCAATGATAGTCGTACTTGTATCGGTAAGTGAAGTACAGTTGTTGCAGGTATCTGGTACCTTCTCACAGCTCATTGGGAAAGTTTGGATTAAGGAAGGCGAGTAGGTTCCAAATGGGTGGATGTGCTGACAAATAGAAAATCTCAAGAGTCAGCAAAAGAATAAAAAATCTAAGTAGTATAATGGCAGCATGGTGACACAGAAGCAAAGCAGAAGAGATACCATAAAGATCTCTTTCAATAAGACCATTAATGAGATAGTGAGAGCATGATTATTTTGAAAAAGATTTACTCTTGGTTGGGTGTTTTATTATCAAATTTTTTTACTGGTTAGATGGGGAGAGTTTGTTTCTACTCCAGGGGTGTGTGTTGTTGTATGCCTGGAAAAATAGTGATATTGAAGTGTTTAGTACTTTTTGAAAGTGGCTGTATATGAAGATAGTGGAACATTGTACTTTAAAATGAAAAGGGTGCTTTGTATTTGCACTATGTAATGGCTGTATCTCCTATGACATTTCCATATATACATTATTTACATGAAAATGAAGAATATTTGCAAGAATGTAAAGGTAAGTGAGGTATTTTGGTGTTGCATTTCTATTCTGTAGCTGCTGTAACTTGGTAACACAAACCCTCCATAGTACAAATGATTTACCTTGGTAACTGGAAATAGAGTAATTTCAGAATCATGAAATTTAGCACTGCCTAATAAAAGAAACTGGGTAAATATCTGTTATGGGTTTTCAACCCAAGCTATGGCATTTGTGCTATTAAAAGTATTCCAGATGCTCAGTCTCTAATGATATTTCTGTATTTTCAAGAATACTGGGTGGCCTAGGGCTGTATGAGCTGCAATGACAGCATCTTTGCTCTTAATAGAGAGGAGGAATCAATGCACTGACTCCAGGCACAAAATTTACTCATTTCTTTCACGGTTATGTGGGAAATACATGAAGGACAGATTTGCAAACATGGTGCAGTGCCGGTGAGTCTTCTGTTGTTCTTTGACTGCCCTGCAAACCTAGCTATCTGATTCTGGCTTGTAAATCTGAGCCAATATATTTTGGTTTGCCAAGATCTATATTTATAGTGGGAGCAAGACTTGTCATGGGGGAATGGCTCACATTCAGTACTGTATAATTCCAGATCTTAGTTTAAATCAATGTTATTGGTTTAAGGCCAGAAGAATGAAACTATAGTGTTAGTGAAGTGTATTACTTTTAAAAACCATGATCTCTTCAATTTGTCTTTTTGTTTGCTTCTGGCTCACTATATACTTGAAGGTATTTAACACATATGGAAGCTGGAAAGCTACTGAGAACAAAATGTACCAAAATGTACTATCTAGGGAGTATTTCATTTTCACTTACGTGTTAATAAATGTTTAAAACCAGAAGTTCCAGTAGGAAGAATATATGAGATCTCATTTTCTCCTTTTTTGGCTTAACAGTAGAATTACCAGGTTCCAGCAATGTAATGTACTCATTCTACTCAGGTTTTCAAGTGAAGGAGGTCAGATTTTAATGTCAAAACCATGTGTTAAGTAGTGTCAGAAATCTCCTGGGCTTTAAATAACCACAGATAAGATGAAACACCAGACAGTGTTCAGATCTGAATTTTTATTTTTTACTTTTAGAAAATCAGAACTTTGAAAATCCTTGTTTTTAAAATATGACTAGTTAAATATTTCACAATTTTAGAAGTAAAAGATTCTGCAGCAACCCTGGAAATTGCTTGTAGAGCACATCTGTGAGAACTTGCTGGGTCATCCTAGCTGCAGACTCCTATATGGTATTTTGCATGCCAAACTGAACTTCTTTGTACATTTTGCTGGCTGGTTCTGGTGCACAGGCAGCTTTTAATTGGAAATCAGACATCTGTTAGCATAGTACCAATTTGGAGCTAATAAACACTGCCTTTTAGCAGGACTTATTTGCTTGAGCACTGCATTGACATAAAAGTGTGGCTCTCCTTCAGAGTGAGCTTGAAACCAGTTGAGTGTGTGTGTGTGTAAAGTGTATAGATCTGTTGCAGGAAGAATTCTGCATAGACATTCTGTATTGTGGAAAGTAGACAATGATATCCCTTCCAATGATTTTTCCTCTTCTCCTGACAGGTGTGGTTTGGGTTTTTTTGGGGGGGGGGAGGGAGGAAGGGCGTGGGTAGGTCCCCGGGCAGTAAGCATCAGTTGTTTTGTTATTCAGAAATAGAAAATTGAAACATTTGTGGAAAAACATACAAAACCTCTTTCTTCATGCCACAGTTTTGCAAACAGATACAAAGCAGGCAGAGAGGACAAACTTGCAGCTTCCCAAATATAATGATATTCTTTTTATACATAGCATTGTTTATAAATATGCCTTATTCACTTGACAGATTTTGATGACTGCAAAATGTGGGGTGTCTGTGACCAGCTGTGTGAAGATCGTGTGGGACATCACCAGTGCCACTGTGTGGAAGGTTATTTCCTAGAACATCATCGGCATTGTCGGGCCAACACTTCAGGTTAGCGTGCAGCAGTGCAAGTCTTGCTGTTGGACTAATAGATAGCGACAGATAAAATGGGGCAGTTTGCATGGCTATGCCATACAACAGTGTTTGATTTTAACTTAACTCTGGCCTTAAGAACTTAAGGTCAGGACAACATTCAGAACAATCAACAAATATCAAGAGACTGCATCTGCTAGCACCTGTAGGCTGGTGGAGCTGGCTGCCCCATCAGGGCTGCTTCTCCTTAAAACAATGTCTTCTGGGTTCTAGCGCTTTCTCAGTCTCCTGACTTTGGCACAGTTGGGAGATCGTTGCCAGAGCCCTCCTTAATAGACCAAATTATGCTCCTGTGGGAGGCAGTTTCCTGACCTGATCTCTGTGGGCCTCAGTGGGAAACCTCAAAAATCAAGAAACCTCACTTTTTCTGGAAGGACTGTGCCATGCAAGAAGGTGGTTTTGCTGAATGGTGAGGTCAAACACTTGCCTGGGAGAGAAACCATGCTCCTGGCTTCTAGTGTCCCAGAGTCCGAACTCTGCAAGACTGCTTGCCTCACACAGAGTGTGGTTCCCAATCAACAGTAGGCAGCTGCTCCTGGTTGTTCACCTCCTGCTCTGTTCTGAAAACAGGCCCTGGGAAGCCCTTCTTTGTGGAGCTGTAATAGCCTAACAGGCTTTTGTGTGAGGCAGGTGTTCCTGCCTGCAGGAACTCAGTGGGAATGGGAGTCCCTGCTTGGCATAGCTGATTAGCAGTCTTGCTTCTTAGAAAAGCACGAAATGCCCAGTTCCCTCCCCCCTTCCTTCTTTCTTCAGCCATGTCTGCAGAGCAGTCATCATCTTGCAATTTTCTAAGTATGTCCTCAAAAAATAGGAAATACGCTTGACTGTATTAAGACATGCATATGCCAGCACTGGGAAAGATTGTTCTGTTTCCAAAGAAATTCTGTATCTTTCACAAGAAGCTATCCATTCTAATTAGTGTGATTTTTGGGCCAACGAGTTGGTAAAGTGTTGATTCTCTATCTTATTAATGGGGGAATTTCATACCTGCTTTAAATCAGTTTCCGTGGATTCATTTTTGCTTTAATTGGAGAGGGTTTTATGCGTAGGGTGAATAGCATTTGGACTTAAATGTATTCTTGTCAGACTTACACCAAGCCTTTCAACAGGCATCTACTTTGAAAGTGAACTTTCCTTCGAAGACGTGGTGGAATCTCTCTTCTGCTGTAAGATACAGCAAAGATTTTCTGATGAGATAAGAGAATGAAGAAGGTGGATAGAATACAGTAGTACATAAAAAGATAAGAAATATGGCCTGCCTGCTAGAATCGGGGAATATCTGAATCTCATGGGGCAGAAAAATCTTAAGAAAGTTTATACTTTGATAAAGGGAGCTAAAGCAAGGAAATAGAAGAGTAGAAATAGTCTTTTGGAGTTTAGATGCACAGGGGTTTTGTAAAAGTTTTACCTGGTAGGGCTTTAAAGACATATTCCTGCCTGGTTTGCTCCAAGTCTAGAAATGAAAGGCAAATCAAAGTAAGCTAGTACTCACATGGAAACATTTATACAGATTGTAGCCTGAGCATCTATTTAAATCTTGGTGTCCAGTGTGTATGAACCATTATGTATATATTTCAGTGCCCCTTTGCAAAATAGCTTGCCTGCAGGGTAGTCATATATTTGTCGCCCCTGCTTTCAGCTGGTGTTGCATCAATTATTTTTTCCAATGGCCGTGATTTACTGATTGGAGATCTTCATGGAAGAAGTTTTCGTACTTTAGTGCAGTCGCAGAATCGTGGGGTTGCAGTTGGAGTGGACTTTCACTTTTACCTGCACAGAATCTTTTGGACTGATACAGTGCAAGATAAGGTGGGTAGAAATTTTAAGAAGAATATATTTTTGTGTATGTGGAAGTAGAGAGCTGCAAGAGGCAGAATGTGTTGATAGGCCTTCATTTTTGAGAGCAGGAGCTGGCTGTATTTTTGTTTTCTAACAGAAAAGCTCCTTGAAATGTTTTATGTTAATGACTGCATTTTTCAAGCTATACTATTACATGTGACATATTAAACAAAGAATCCTATTATATGGGAATGTCTTGAGCAACTTTTAATTTTACTTGAGATGGAGTCCAAAAAACTAATTAAGAGAAATAGTAGACATTCTTCCAAAACTGAACAAATTTTTCTTGGTAATTTTTGGAAACATGATCATTTAAAATGTAAAAGCTGTGTGCCTTCCAAGATGATAAAAATCAGATTTCTTCATATACTTCAAATGGCACTGTAATTGAGCTTGGATAACAAATATTGACAGTATTTTGTGTAATGAGCCAATATTTGGTTACTTTTTTTTTTTTTTTGGAAGGGGAAATATTTTAGCTTCAAGATTCAGTAAAACAGAGTAATTTAAAAAAACAGTCTGGAGACCCTTGTGAAAGTTGGACTTCTCCCTTGTTCTTTTTCTCTGTGTGTAACTTACTGAAACCAAAAAAGTCCTAGGTCAAATGCTGAAACTCCACAGTCTTCATCCCCATGTTGATTGTCATGCAGAGTGAAGGAGAATCCATGGCCTGCCTCCTCCTGACACCACATATGGATAGATTTGGTATCACCATTTTTATTCTGAACCTACACCTAAGCTGTAAACTATAGTTTCTACTACAGTGCCATGTTTATTCTGTTGGAAAGCACACTGCATGGCTGTCAAGAAGGACAAGATTTGTATGCACAATTTTTGACTTGTTCACAATTCTGGCATTTTTATTTTCAGGGCAGTGGGTTCCCATTACTGCAATTGCATTGACAATGGGTGAATTAAGTCAGGGTCAAATCTGAACTTTCATGAGACAGGTGTTCTATGGTATCTCTGTAAAAGATACAAACAAAAGTTAATATGTGGTTTTTTCACTGCACACCCCAGATGGCCAGGACTGCCTTTTTATCTGCCCCAATGTAGTTAAATCCTAATTAATTAATTAAGATTAATTAATCTAATTAAGTCCTAGCTAGAACACCCAGATGAAAACAATGACATTAGGAATTTTCTTATATGATGCATTTTTTCACCTGATGTCTTAAAATAAAAGTATTATTAGAGGATTTGTTTTGGTGTTTTTTTTTTTTTTTTTTTTAAGATTAAGATGTGAACTAAAGCAGAAAATTGTGGATTGTGTTCTGTGTCATCTTTATCTCATTTAGTGTTCTGTCTGATAACCTGATGCCCATAAGGTCTTCCGTCAACAAGCTTTCCAAAGAACAGAGTAGACAGTTAAATGGCTTGCTTGATTATTGTTACCTGGACCTGAAGAATATTTAAGATGATACAACTATTTCAGCTCTTATTTTTCTTGCATATATTTACTTGTAGCAGTCTGTGTTT
This sequence comes from Burhinus oedicnemus, assembly GCA_008921705.1. NCBI lineage: Eukaryota > Metazoa > Chordata > Aves > Charadriiformes > Burhinidae > Burhinus > Burhinus oedicnemus. The sequence goes on from VFFE01007669.1 coordinate 5,238,294, forward strand.
TCATTTAAATACATTCCAAACCTCATGCTATTGTTCCAAAAAAGGGATAATGATTCCTAACTTTTCATATTACCCAGTGTTATAATCATGTGATTACTGTATATATAAAATTATTGTGTTTATACTGTTTGCTTCATGTAGCTCTCAGCTTGCTTGTAAGATAACAACAGTATTTCTTCTTGAGCATGATGCTGTTAAAATTAGCCTTAAATACAGGAGACCAGAAGCAATGCTGAGCCTTCTCCTGCCTGTCAGGACAGAGAGCTTTCCCTTTCTTTCTTCACTTTGCAATTTCCCCTTAGTGATTAGTGCAGTAAGAGCTCCCCCTCTTGTTTCTGGTCACTGATGAGAGCTTTGCTAAAGCATGTTCATTTGTTTTCAATTAATGAAAATACTGGGTTTTGCTTGATTCCAGGAAAGCAAGATGCACTTCCGTCATCTGTTTTTTTTCTTTTTCAATCCAGCAATTTGTCATGTTTGCTAAAGCACAAGGCTGTTTTTGTTTGTTACCTTGTGTATTTTGCAGAAACGCTAGTTGAAGGCAAGCTTCCTGTAGTTTTTGCATTGTTTTCCAAATTTTTGGAAAAAAAACTAAGCTAAGGAATAGCTTAGTGGGTAACTTGGTTGTATCTAGTGGCCAATTGTGGATCTGTGCCCAATGTGATGATTAAGGACAAGTGCCATGTGTCTTGTGATTAGCAAAACATCATGTGGGCACTGACAATATTTGTATTGTTTTCAGGTTTTTTCTATTAATATTGATGGCTCTGATTTCCAAGAAGTTTTAAATGTTTCAGTTGACACACCTGAAAATCTAGCAGTGGATTGGGTTAACAATAAACTATACGTGGTTGAGACCAGTGTAAACAGAATAGATATGGTTAACTTGAATGGAACAAACCGTGTGACTCTTATTGCTGAAAATCTTGGAAATCCTAGAGGAATAGCACTTGATCCAACTGTTGGGTAAGTGATACGTGTCAGGTAAGCGTGTAAGATGTCAGAAATTCCTTTATTCCCATGCAAAAAGAGGAGAACTAAGAAATAACTAGGATAGTTTTAAACATTTACATTCTATCCTAATCTATTCACCTTAAATTGTTATGAGAGGGCTGTGCACTGCTTTTATTCCCAATGTGTGGAATCTGTTTTATGGCTAGACTTGCATGTGCATGAGCACCTCTGAAAACAAGGGAACTATGGAATTGCTCTGCAGAAGAGTAGAAGCTATCCTGAAAGACTTCTATTGTGATACCATCCACAGACCTCCTACCATCTGAAATAAAGTGGTGGAGTGAAGCCAGGGAAGTTAGTGTCTCCCAACCCAACAGGCTTAAAAAATGTACGTGAGCCATGAAAACTTGGATCCTCAGAGAATGGGAAGAGGGAATTTCATGCAGCTTTCAGTGATGGATGCTGCTTTCATGATGCACCTATTTGTCACTGGTTTATTTCTGGCAGTACACTTAAGTCTGTATTTTACTAAGGAAACAGTATTCCTGAGGTCTTTTGGGTGAAAGCATGTTTCTTTCTAGATTAATTCTATAAAAGAAAATGCAAATTACTTCTTGGGCAGGAGGTATAAAGTATGTTTTCATAGTATGTCAGCTGAGAATCAAGCTCTGTCCTGAAAGGGTGCTGGTTTTAAATTCCATTTAAAATGGTTATTTGTAAAATCTCAAGGAAACATGGGACTTTTTTGTTCTTTTTTCCTTTATAGTTACTTGTTTTTCTCAGACTGGGATAGTCTGTCTGGTGATCCTAAAGTGGAAAGGGCCTTCATGGATGGCACAAACCGTCAGGATTTGATAAAAACAAAATTAGGCTGGCCTGCTGGAATAACTCTGGATATTGTATCAAAGAGACTTTACTGGGTTGACAGCCGGTTTGATTACATTGAGACTGTAACTTATGATGGGCTTCAAAGGTAGGAGAAATATTATTCCTTGGAGGTTATGGATACACTGATTATTTTGTATCTAGTTCAAAGAAAGATTTGTCCCACAAAATGAGATACACAAAGGCTGAAAATTACAGCGTAATAAATGTGATGTACCTTAATATCTATGGTGTCATGCTTCTTCTAGACAATCCTTAATTTCTCCATCATTCTTTGTCCTTTTTCTACCTTGAATACCTATTGCACTTCTTTTATAATCTACCACTACAGTACACATTTTTATAGCATTTGCTTTTTATTATTTTTGAATTATATATATTGTCTTCCATCATAATTTCTTTGCATCTTTTTCATGAATGAATTTATTTGACATATTCCACTTTAAAGCAACACTTTGTATAATGGGTATTAAGTGCTCTTCTTACACTTCATAAATCTTTGCTGTCAGAAATCAAGTCATCGCTCACCTTATTGTGATGCTGGGGAAACTATATCACAGTGTGCAAGAAAGGAGTCCTTGAGTTTTTATGGGGCTCTGTCTTGTAGTATAGTGTTTAGAAGGCTGCTTATCTCTGCATCTGTGATTAGTCTCTGTAAAAAAAAAAAAAAAAAAAAAAAAAAAAAAGTTGTCCCCTTCAGCATACCTCCTACATATTCACTTGAAAAACAGTCCTCTGCTCATTTGACAGGTTTATAGCTCAATCTATTTTTTCACTTAACAAAATTATAAAAATAATGCTGGTATCTTTGCTCCTTTATCAGAGTTTAGTAAGACAAGAATGTGTTTAGTAAAATCTCTGCATTTTGGAGATAAAAACTTATCGGTCATAGCAACTCCAAAAACCTTGTAGATGTTGTGCAAGTGGGCAAGGCGCAATGGCATAGTCTGCAAAGAATGTTAAAATACAGTTTACTATCCACTTGTATCATATCTTGCATGCTTACAGCATGAAACTAAATCACCTGGGAAACTGTTAGAGTAGAGCTCTAGAATTAATCTGATTTTGTAGACCTTCCTTCATGACTCCATGAAAATAATATTGTAGTGTTATTGTTATGTATTGTGTGAGGACTTAAATGTCTCTCTGTATCTCCTAATATTTATCCTGAAAAATATTATCACGATATGTTGCATAGAATAGGTACCATTTATTAGCATTTCGTTTTCCTTGGTTTTGCATGGATGATTAGTTCAAGCCAAAGAAAGTTGTGTTGTGGGTTTTTGTTTGTTTGTTTGGTTGGTTTGGTTTATTTTTCTTACTGCATACATAGGATTTTATTTTTGTCCAGTGGCTCTTGTAGCCATAAATTTTTTACATTCAAGGTTTCTTGAATATTTCAAATTGCTACAGTTGTCTTTGATTTCCTCTATTTGTCCTTTTTCTCTAATTTTCTCTCAGTAATTATCAATCTTTTCCTACATTTTTGAGTTGTTGTCTCTACTCACTGTGTTACTTGGAAATTGCTAACACTTTTGATTGCTCTGTTTTCACTGCTGTATCTTTTATGTTTATGTACCCTGTGTTTAGCTTCATTTTTTCAGTTCATTTGGTCTTTTTCATTTGTACTTTGGCAGCTTCTGTGTAGAAGCAAAAGCCAGTGAATGAATTAAGAATCCTGTATCCTTTCCTCTGTTAATAAAGTTATTTTCTAGATGATAGTCTGTAAATAATTTTAAAACTGTCTTTATTACAGGAGAACAATAGCTCATGGAGGCTCACTGATTCCTCATCCATATGGAATCACTTTATTTGAACACAATGTTTATTTTACTGATTGGACCAAAATGGCAGTGGTGAAAGCTAACAAATTTTCAGAATCTAACCCTCAAGTGATCTACCAGTCTTCACTGAGACCTTATGGAGTGACAGTTTACCATGCTGCCAGGCAGCCATTTGGTAAGACGATAAGTAGATTATTAACGGAGGTTTAGGAACTATCTTACCAAAAGTTGGTAAAAATTATGAGACACTGTTATTTTGCTGTAAAGAACAAATAATTACAATACATAAATTTGTATTGTAAAACTGGACTGTTTTTTATCACACAGTGGTTTCATCCAGATCCTGTAGCTAATGAACCATCAAATGCAACATTTAAGAGTGGGGGGGCTCATTAAATGTATTGATATTTAGAACCAGAATCAAACTTGTGCTTATAAGCAGTATTTGTGTTTGGGACTTTTTTTCCTCAACATTGCAATTAGGGTGCAGTTGGAAAAGGCTACCAGTGTGAACGAATTCTGTGAGCTACAATTCTGGAGTAGATCTATATGCAGAAAACTATAGCCCAGATTATGGCCTCAACGCTGTGTGCTGAGTATCTCTGTACAGAGCTGAACACCTTGAATGCTGGTTAGCTCTGATGTGATTTCAGTGCATTCCAGGGTAGAACTGGTGGCGTAGGATTTCCATGTGATGCAATTCTCACAGGGTCCACATAATGTATTGTGGATGTTGGAAAAAAAAAAAATCCTGAAAAATCAAGGTAATGATGCCATTAGGTTCATAGATGAAATTATAATCCTTTCTCTATTATTTTCCAGTAAGAAATCCTTGTGGTAGTAATAATGGGGGATGTGAACAGATCTGTGTTCTCAGCCACAAAACAGATAATGACGGACTAGGTTATCGCTGTAGATGTATACTGGGCTTTGATCTACATGTAGATGGACGACATTGTGTTGGTAAGAAAATGCCTTATGATTGTTGGAAATAGCACTATTCCATTAACTCTAGAGTTATTTCTAGAACATCCTTCCTCTCATCAATAGCTTTGTGGGTTCAATATGCCAAGGACTTCATTTTTTTCCATCACACCTCTTGTTGACAGCTTTAAATGTAATCGTTTCTGCTGATGTTCATTTCAAGCCACAACAACTTAGACTCACCACATTTTATAAACATTTTAAGAGAGTTAGATATGGACTATGTGTAGACAGCTGTATGATTAAACTCTTAATCCTGAAATCAACCATGGATGCTTGCTAATATGCAGATTTTACATTATTTTGAACACGTAAGCCTGCTTTCCTGTGCAGTGATGTGCAGATTATCGTAGAATCATAGAATACCAGGTTGGAAGGGACCTCAAGGATCATCTGGTCCAACCTTTAAGGTTGATCTTTTGCCTTTGAACACATACAGCAAGAATAAGAGATTCAGTTTTGGAGCTGCGGCCTTCCATCAGCAATCTGCTGCTTCCTGTTTGAGCACAGAATTGTCACTGATGAGAGTTTTACCATGTGTATCTATTGGCAAATGAAGCCAGATACGTTGTCTATAGTTTTACTATTTGACCATGCATTTATCTGGCTAGCTCAGATATGATCTGGTTATATAGTGGCTTCACAAAGCCTGTGAGTTATTTTTTTTTTTTATAGATGATTGTAAGGAGGTAAGCACAGAAGGTGATTTCTGCTTCCATAGGGATAACGTTTTCTGTAAAGGTGTATTAGGACCACAGTAACAATGCAAGAGGAATACCTGACCACATCACATAATATTTTGGGTTAGATTTTGTTTTTCTTCTTCAGTTTTTAAGTCTACGTATATTTAAATTCCTATTTTCTCATTCTTCCTTTTTCTATTGCCAGGCTATTAGTGTTGCCAAAGGAAAATAAAGCTTTACAGTTAATGCTCAATTGTCTCACCTTGTGAATAAGTAAAGATTGTCTGATCTTTTCTTATGCAGCTGTGCAGCAATTCCTGCTGTTTTCATCCCAGCTGGCAGTGCGGGGGATCCCATTCAATCTCTCCACCCAGGAAGATGTGATCATACCTGTAACAGGGAGCCCTTCATACTTTGTTGGAATTGACTTCTGTGCTCAGGATGACACCATTTTTTTTTCAGACACAAGTAAAGACATGATCTATAAACAGAAAACCGATGGTTCAGGTGAGAATCATTCTTAGGAATGGTAATTGTGATAAGGAGAGTAGAATATATATTTCTGAAAAGAAGCACAAAAAGTCATATTGTGAGATATGGAGATAAATTTCAGTGTCATGCCAGCAATCTGGAAAATGTTTGTCAAAAACATTTGTTCAACTCATATTAAGCTCATTGAAGTCTCCTCTTCTTTGATAAACTTGCTGAATGTGTTTGGGAATGAATGATTTGTAGCACTTCTCACAACTAGTATCTGTCATCACCAGTCTGTTTATGCAGACTAGTATGCCTTTCACTAGTTTCTCTTTTTAATTTCCCCTATCTGGAGAGCAGGATGTTTATTATGATACTGTAATACAAAAAAAGAACATTATGGTTGTGAGATTTTTGAGAGTCCTATTTGTGGTAGTGTGAAGACTGTTTGTCTCCAATTTACAGTAATGATGAAATAGATATTAAGTCAACATATATTCTTCTGAGCTTGCTTGCTGTCTTGGGTCAGAGTAATGGCAGACTGCAGCTGACCATTACTATGCAAAAAGTAGGTAAGGCCTGGCTGTTGAGCAAGATGTCCTTACTGCACTGACCTTACTGACCTTCACTCATAAAAATCCTCTCAGTGTAAACTTAGTGATAGATTTTTCTCTCGTCTTTGGCTAGTCTTTATTTCTCCTCTTTCGGGTTTGTGCTCCTGAACATACATACCTCCTTCACCTGTAGCAAAGGGCACCCCCTCTCCCCTTGGGTATTGGTCTTAATATTAAGTAGCACAGAGGCAGCATTTTTACTAAGGGAAACCACTAGTTTTGTGAACAGAATACTGCATTCATATTATTTCCTCTTTTCCTAAACATTTACAATCATTATGTGTGTTATAAATTCTAGGAAGAGAAATCCTGACGGCTAATAGAGTGGAAAGTGTTGAAGATCTGGCCTTTGACTGGATCTCAAAGAATCTATACTGGACAGACCCTCGATACAGGAGCATTAGTGTGATGAGGCTGGCAGATAAATCTAGGAGAGCTATTGTTCAGAATTTAAATAATCCTCGATCAATAGTGGTTCATCCTGTTATTGGGTAAGTTTAGCTTTGATTTTCACTTGAAACTATATGAACAAATTTATGGTCTAAGCAGAATTCATGAGGTTAGATTTACATCTCATTCTGGATTTCTGTTTGGATTTCAGTTTTCTGGTCTATATTTTGTTTGTTTTATTCTGGCCTAGGATTCAGCACCCAGAGAAATGAAATCTTTAACAGTTCTAAAAAAGTTAGAGATATTTTATGTCTAAAGGGACTAACCACTTCCAAAGATTTTGGAAGTTGTTGTACACAGGATAAATATTAATTGTTGATACCACTACCAATTGAGGAGAGGGTCAACGTAAAATTGTATTTTTTTTTTTTTAAGGTATGTGAAGATCTGGTAAAAGAAGAATGTTAATGCTGTTCAAACATTTGCTCTGTTTCATTATGTTGTATCATTGGGTTTATGTGTCTTCTGACATGTGTCCTTTCAGGTATATATTCTGGACAGATTGGTTCCGCCCTGCAAAAATCATGAGGGCCTGGAGTGATGGATCCCATGCCTTGCCGATTGTGAATACAACACTAGGCTGGCCTAACGGTCTAGCCATTGACTGGAGGTAAGGACAACACAGAAGACAGAGAAGCTTTTTAAGCAAATGTGTTTCTTCCTTTAAAGTCATAGGAATTAAAAATAAAGAAATTGTGTCAAATTGTGTGCACTGGCACTTTTGTATTAAAGACCTTATTTTTCAATTCATTAAAAAGCCTGTAAAATGTAAGATTTTCTCAGAATCTCTCCCCGCACGCCCCAATATCCTCTTGTCAGGTTTAAGATTATTATTGCAGAAAATGTTAGTGCTTCCTAATAGACATAATGTCATTTGAAGAGATATGACATTTTCATTATTTCTAGTTCTCTGAGGCTGTACTGGGTGGATGCCTTTTTTGATAAAATTGAGCACAGCACCTTTGATGGGCTGGACAGACGGACTCTTGAACGTATTACTCAGATGACTCACCCATTTGGCCTTACTATTTTTGGAGGTAAGTCTGGCATTGAAAAATATTATCTATTATTACCACAGATTTTTTTTCATATGATGATCTGTGAGTATCTGAGATAAAATAACATTGCCTTTGTAATACTGCTTTTCCTATCAAAAGCACTGTTGAAAATTTCTATTAAAATATATGTATATATTTAGTACTTCTTGCTCATTTTCACAACTGTTTTTATGTATATTTGTGTTTAAATAATTTGAGGCAGGTCAAGTAACACTTTTAGTGCAACAAGGCAGATATGCTGTACTAACTGTAGCTTCCGAGGTAGGCCACTCATCCTGGACAGACAAGGTAAATCACCTCCCTAGAAATGATCAGCAATTTCAGGATTTTATTTATTGTGTGTAGAGTTTATCAGTGGATTTATGTTGTGTGTGAAGAAAGATGTCAGCATCTGACCCCTTTTGATTTTGTGTAAAAATATCTTCAAAAATATTCTAAAATCTTCTGGAAAGTTATCTTAATGAGTGACTTTTAAAATTGCCTTGGAATTTGAAATGTCAGTTGGGTCTGTTATGTCTCAATTGAAGTGAAATCTGAGAGGGCTTGTTTTTCTCAGTTATGTCTGCCTATGACTGAAGGACTCACTTTGACTGCATTAGTGACAAAAGTCCTTTTGTCTTTTTCATAAAACAGTTATGAAGAATTGCTAAGTTTACATGAAAAGCTTTGCAATTTTTTCTCATGATGCTTGATCTTTTATGTCATTGCTCTGTAATTGTTGTATGTTAAATGTCTTTCAAAACAGGTTATGCCTATTTCACTGATTGGAGACTTGGTGGAATAGTTCGAGTGAGGAAGTCTGATGGAGGAGAAATGACTGTTATTAGGAGGGGCATTAGTAACATTATGCATGTTAAAGCATATGATGCTCATTCCCAAATAGGTGAGCTCTTTTGTTGTATAGATGAAAGACATGAAACAGGAAATAAGAGACAAAATATCAGGACAGCAGGTTTCCACTCTCACTTTTAGAAATGGCTTTACTGAATCGTAACTGACATGCAGGGAGGCAGCACGTGCACTTGCAATTACATGTTGTATATTTCACTGTTTTTTGACTGTATGCAGTTTTCCTCCACCACTTCTATTACTTTATTTAATAATCTTGTAAAATGAAATTATGATTCCATTGTATTTTGTGTAATTGTATCACCAATTACAACCTTGTATTTTTCTTTTTTCTAGTAGAAGTTTTAGTTAAACTGAACTATTTATTTGGAGGAATTGGGTAAACGTTTATTAATCAAACTACTATTCTTAAAGTAATCACTGTGCATAAGTCTCTAATATTTTCTTCTTTTCACTGCTGAATTCTATGTGATTCTATGATCTAAAACAAGGATTTGGTATTGTAGTTAATTTAGTAAAACACTCAATGCACTTAGCAAACATATAATCAAACCATATGCTAAGGCTCACCATCTGTTTGCCGTCCAAAGATTGGATCAGGTCTCTCAGCCTTGCTCAGACAAAGGTTCTAATTTGTGGTAGTATACTTGTTTCCAGACAGTTGCTGAAAATCGGCAGAAATTAGATGAAATTTAATAGTAGCTTCTTAGCTTCCATAAACATTTGTGTCAATGAAGAGTGTATGGAATGTGAGACTTACTATTATGACTTACTACTATTATTACTGTGAGTGAACTTGACCCTGTTTTGCAGTGTATGCAAAAGCAGGATTTGCTACAGCATATTTTTTTTTGTAAAACATTCTTTTACAGTTACTATGCACTTCTAATAGTTCCCAAGCTGTTATCAGTAGTGTATAAATTGATCTTCTCTATCACTTTCTAAGGCTCTAACTATTGTAATAGAGGAACAAATCCCAATGGAGACTGCAGCCATTTCTGCTTCCCAGTACCAAATTTTCAGAGAGTTTGTGGTTGTCCTTATGGCATGAAGCTGGCTTCAAATCAGCTAACATGTGTTGAAGATCCATCCAATGAGCCACCCACTTTGCAGTGTGGCTCCTATTCGTTTTCCTGTGGTAATGGAAGATGTGTTCCTCAATACTATCAGTGTGACGGTGTTGATGATTGCCATGATAACAGTGATGAACAACACTGTGGTTCTTTAAGTAAGTAATCCCTGTAATTTACAGTTAGTGTTTCTTGTTTGCAGTTCAGAAAATTTGATGGGTCAGTCTGATTTTGCTGGAATAAACCCCAGTTTTTTAGGGTTGTATCTGTGCATAAATCCTGAAATCTCCCTGGGAGATTAGTTACTTTGGGAGTTATTCGGATTACTCATGGGAATACGGGATGCAACACTGGACACCTAAAGAATGCACAAAAATATTCATAACTCTCTAGTTCTCAAAGTTCAATTTACAGAGTAACAAAACCTTATCTTTTAAGGAAAAAAGTTGTCTTTATTCTTAGTTTTTTGTAAATTTTGACAGATATTGGAATATCACTTGCTTGTCTTACTTTGATGCATGGGGAGGGACAAACCGTCTTAATAAAGATGGAAACATTTGAAAAATAGCACCATAAGAAAAATAACAAAACCCTATGCATTGTTTAACCTTCCTCTAAGATTAGAGCAGCACCTTTTATTTCGTTTAACATCTGAATAGCAATTTTTTGGTTTTTGTTATATTTGGGCACTTCTGAACTGTTTGTTACATCTGGGTTTTTACAGTGAAGTGGATTAAAAGCGCATTGGTTCATTTCCTGATTTTACTGTAAAGTGTCTCACACAAAATATTTTGTTGATCATGTAAATTGAGAGAACAGTGGGATAATTATAGTTGATAAGATATCGAAGAGTTCTTGGCTTTTATGACATATTTGGTGCTTCTTTCTTCAGAGTTAATTCTTTCTTTTAAATCACAAACAAGAAAAGAAGACATATTAATAAAATGTGCTCCTTAATGCATAGGACTAATTAGTATGACTCAGATATAAACTCTATTTCTTATTAGTGGGCTATTTTAGAATAACTAAAATGTCTTTTGGGGAAAAGGAAAGTATAAAGCAAATGGGTACTTGAAGAAGTTAATTTCCTTGTTCTTCATATTGTTTCGAAGTGCTTAACAATTTAGTTTTTTATGGATTCTTGCAGTTTAAAAAAGCTTGTAAGTATCCAGTTCTGCAGCATGTTGGCATGACAGACATTTTTTGTTTTAAGCAATGTGCATTTTAAAATTTTATGCGTATTTTAGACATTCTGTAAGTATACTAAATGTACTGAATACTGTGGCAAGGAAGGCAAGTTTTGGAGATCTTTATAAAAGCGTCCTCCTGTTTTGTTTTTTGTTTAGACAATACTTGTGCTTCATCAGCTTTTACCTGTGCTAGTGGACAGTGTATTCCAGGCCGCTGGCGTTGCGATAAACATAATGACTGTTTTGATGGCAGCGATGAATTGCATTGTCCTACACAAGGACCCACTTCATGCCCTGTAACCCTGTTCACCTGTGATAATAGAAGATGTATTCCTAGGATCTGGCTATGTGATACTGATAATGACTGTGGTGATGGGTCAGATGAAAAAAACTGCAGTGAGTATCATAACTATCTGTTGTTTTTTAAAGAACTGTGTATGTCTGCATAGATATGTCTGTTGGTGTAAGGATGATAAATGAAATTAGGAAGCAAGAACTAATATCTAATTTAGACTAATATTTTGCAGCCCATAAGATGTGGAAAATTCATCTAATTTGAACTAATAGAGCTAAGTAAAATGCAGAAAAATAATTAAAGAATTAAAAAAAGGCAACTATGATAGTTATAATCATGGTGCTACATAATGTCATCCACTGCAATTTACAGCAAAAAGCAGCTAAAGCTTAGATGTTCTAAGCACTTATTTCATGAGTGATCTCAGTAATGACTCATAGTGGAGTCAGCTAATCCAGTCTGAAAGTTTTACCAGAAGTAAGACAGTAGTTTTTCCATATACTTTCTTTAGCTTTATTTACCGCTGTGTGGAATGTTGTGTTTGTTTTGCGTGAGTCCAAGCCTACATATGAATAAACAATTACCTGATATGACTGTATTAGTGCTTGTAATTTATATGATTACTAGTTGCTGCATTACATGCTGCAAGCTAGTGATAGTGTCTTTATGCTGTCTCAGTGTTATGCTGATTTCAGAAGAAAGAAACGAAACACATCTGCGTTTATTGTCATTGTTAATAGCTTTCACAGGTACTTGTGAACCCAGGCAATTTCAGTGTCCAGACCATCGCTGTATTGATCCATTCTATGTCTGCGATGGAGACAAAGACTGTATAGATGGTGCTGATGAGCATGACTGTAGTAAGTGTAACTTTGTTTGAATGCCTCTTTATTGTTTCCTCACTTTTGCCCCCTGAGGGGTTTTGGTGATCTATATTACCAGCCCCAAGATAGCAGAATGCGTAATAAACCTATCCATAAATTAACACTGTTTGTGATGCTTGTTTTAACATTTTTGTAAGCCCTTTGATCTCTAGTCTGGTTGCAGAGCATTGAAATCTGTTTCCTCTGTTTTCTGTAGATTCCAAGGTCATTGTATTTTCGGTGTCTTGAGGAAAACATGGCCTTCAGTGGAACTTGGACTCCTGATATCATAGCTGACTTGGGCACCTGTAGAAAAATTGAGTGCAGTCTAGCTCTGTAAAATAAATAACTAACATCAGTGTTTTTTAATTTTGTAGTATATAACTGCAGTGCCACAGAGTTTAAATGTCTAAGTGGAGACCAGTGTATCAGCTCTTACTACCAGTGTGATGGTGTTTTTGACTGTAATGATCACTCAGATGAGACTGATTGCCGTAAGTATATTGATGCTGAAAGAAGGACTTCAGTTATTAGGTGATGCTTCTGAAAATTTCCTTTATCTGCTATATCAAATACTTGGCACTACTGTCTTTAAGACCTCAAAATTCTTTTGTGGGATATTTGTTTATAAATCATTTTTTCTGGGCAGAAATTTCAAACACAGTAGGTTCCATGTCAAGAGTCGATTTTTCTGGCAAAGAGTAGAGTTTGCATTCCTTTTGGCTCTAGCATTTTGTTTTACTTGGCACCTCAGTCTCAGGGTTTAAAAGTAAAATGAAGAAGTCTATTCATCTAGAAAACTGAAAAGCTTGTATCCATGAGAGTTAGATTGGAACTTTTCCTTGAGTAATTTTTTACATTTAAGTTAGTTAAAATGCTGCAATGCAGGGCGGTGAAAACTAGTTTCAGCAAGCAATTTCATATTGCTTTGTGCCTGTACATAGATACCAATATACATAAATATCAACATGTGCTTGCTCGAAATATAACAATAGTTGAATTGCCTTGTTCACCATATTGTAAAGTAGGAGTTAGATTGGCCAGATTCTGAAGTGTCGTGTAGATTGACTGACTGTGATTCTATGGCCTGATCTAAAAGCAACACAGTTCTTAATAGTGTTGTAACTACTTATGCGAGAGATGAACTGAACGTAGTGATTTTTGCATCTCTGTCTAAAATTGAAACAGCTTCTGAACTGTTGAATGTCACTGTTTTAGCTACAAGACCACCAGGGATGTGCCACCAGAATGAATTCCAATGTCAATCAGATGGCAATTGTGTTCCTGCTAACTGGGAATGTGATGGCCATCTTGACTGTGCAGATGGCTCAGACGAACATCATAGATGTCCTGCCAGGACCTGTCCTCCATCTCTTTTCCGCTGTGATAATGGCAACTGTGTCTATCGAGCATGGATCTGTGATGGTGATAATGACTGCAGGGATATGAGCGATGAGAGAGATTGTCCTACTCAACCTTTCCGGTGCCCCAGCTGGCAGTGGCAATGTCCAGGTCACAGTATCTGTGTGAATCTGAGCAAAGTATGTGATAATTCTGCCGATTGTCCTAATGGAGCTGATGAATCCCCACTGTGCAGTAAGTTACTGCTCAAGCATCTACTATAGCCTACTATGTGCTACAGCTTCAGAAAGAAATGGAATATTTGACATGCTGTATTTAGTATAGCAATATTTCTAGCAGAAATAGTAAGCATGCTGAAATTAGAGCTTAAATTACTAAGTGGAACTTGCTTGCAGTGAAAGGAGACTATGACGATGACTGATGAATTCATTAGTTATGTCTAATCTTGTGCTCCGAATTCAAATGTGACTTCCACTGACTTCAATATAGGTTTTTATATAGCAATATGGGAATGAGCTTTGTGTTCCTGAACACATTCACTAAAGCATGGTATGCTTTAAGTTCAGATGAAATGTGATTCAGTCCTTAATATTTTCTTTTAAATTTCTAACTTCAAAAATCATGAAAAAAATCTAAAAGCTCACATGTAGCCAGAACTTGTATTTATGTTGATTATAAATTGATTTAAGCATAACCTTTTTCTTTCTTTCCTTCTTTCCTCCTTCTCTTTAATCAATGCACGTTCTCAGATGAACCCCAGCCAGGTATGATTATAAATGATTTTACATTATTGTTTATTAATACAATTTTAGATTTCGAGTGGTACAGTAAATTTTTTTATATTTCTAGCTAGTTTTGAAAAATTTGTTATAAATGCTTAGACAGCCTTCTGTTTAGCATTCATTTAATGGAATTCAGTAGTACATACTATGTTGTTACCTGCCTTTTTGTGCATTGTGTGTGCTATATTTTGCATAAGGGCCTCAGTCCAGTCTCACATTGCATGACTGGTGATCGTGGAGTCATGTTTTAGCAGCAATCTTAGGCTAGCAATGCAATTGCAAAGTAATAAATTTAGCATAAGGAACTTCTGTTAACTATTTGCTTATTTTCTTCCCCAACGCCGTTTCAGATCAGGAGAGCTGCTCTGACAATAATGCCGGCTGCACTCATGAATGTATTCAAGGACCATTTGGAGCTCAGTGTACCTGTCCTGTTGGATACCAGCTTGCAAATGACTCCAAGACCTGTGAAGATATTAATGAATGTGACCCTCCAGGTTTTTGTAGTCAGCATTGTTACAATGAGAGAGGGTCTTTTAGGTGTTACTGTGATGAAGGATACATTCTAGAAACCAACGGGAAGACTTGTAAAGCAGCAGGTGAGGAGCATTCATGTCAACCTAAAGAATGACAACACTGTCTGTAAAATGTCCAGCTTTGCCATTTTCATATTGTTCTCCTTCAAAAGAGCTGATGTAAACAGCTACTTAAAGTTGTTCATGGCAGGTGACCTGGAGTATTAAAACTGTCAGCTGAGGGGTTAATTGGAAACTATTATTTCCTTGAAATAATATATTTAAATTAACACTGTAATTTTTAACCCTGAAATGGTCAAAAATAATATTCTGGAGAAAAGCAATGCCAGGCACCTGTAAGCCATAGGTTAAAATTTGCTCTTTAAAAAGTTCAATGCTCACAGAGTGTTAAAATCCCAGCCTTTTCGCAAGACTTACCTAGTGCTTATGCCATACTTTGCTCATTTCTAAAGAGCAAACAATACTGACACAGCTTAGCTCTCTGTTGTTCGCTATCTCTTATGTAGTACACTGACAGTATGGAGGAGCCATAGAACCAGTGGAATTTGTCACCACAGGTTTCCTGATTTAAGAGATGTACTGAGGTTGTGGAATATTCTTGCAATGTACCTGCAAATAAGTTTGGTCCTTACTAACAGTGAGTTTCTCATAGTTTGCTGTCTTTATGGTTGCTACTCTTCAGTTGTTTTTCAGCAACTTATCAGTGTAAGATGCTGCACAGCTATCTAACCACAGCAGCCTATGGCTTTCCTGTGATCTTTTTATTCTCCTCACTGGTCCCCATTCAGTCTAAAGGGGGAAAAAAGAGTAGGCTGGCTAAAGAAGAGGAAGAACCAGGCTGAATAGAGTGACTGGTGGTATAAAGAACTTTCGGGTTTGAATCAGGACTGGGAGCCGAGAGTGGCTTATGAAGGAATGAGGGTTGGATTTCAGCAGCAAACTGGTTGGACAATGGGGAAGAGGACCCGAGGTCCAGATATGAGACTGGAAGGGGAGTCTCGTAGAAAGAGTGGAGAAAGGGTGGAGAAAAACCCAGGTAGATCCAAAAGTCAGGATGGAAAGACTGGATATGTTAAAAATTTCTTGGCCTGAGAATTGATTTGAATTTGTCCTTTCAATATGTCTATCTAGATGCAATAGCTTTGATGCTATAAAGCCATGTCAAATTACTCAGTGTTTCTTTTTCTTACAGAATTACTGTTGAATAGCTTATTGGTTTATTTTAATTTCTTTTCCTTTGACAGAGTCCGGGAATCTTCTTTTGCTGGTGGCAAGTCGTAACCAAATTGTTGTGGACAACATCACCTCTCAGTCACACAGTATTTATTCTCTGATTCGGGATGGGAGGAATATTGTGGCTATTGATTTTGATTCAATCACAGATCGTATCTTTTGGTCTGATACGACACAGGATAAAATTTGGAGTGCTTATCAAAATGGGACTGACCGAAAAATAGTAAGTTTTGCTGAGTTATTCTTGTCGCTGTTGTGGAGAGAAAATGAGGACACTGTATCTCCAGTTAAGAAAGGGCAAGAGGGAAATCCCAACATAGTAGGAAGAGAAATAACATGGACAAAATGAAACAACTTTGTAGATACTAAGTCAACGTTTCATATAGCTTTTTGAAAAAGAAAACTGAGTGCTTTCAAGAAACCCTTTTTAAACACCAGGCTATAAGTTGATTTTCCTATTAGTAGATGCTAACTTCGTCAATAGACCCACTGCAGTTAGTAAGAGTGTTTGGGTATATGCTTTGTCAGCGCTTTGAATATGTACGTTGTAACTCATTCTGCATAAGAGACCTAGAAAATGTTGGAGATTTCATTCCCCGTTTTTCCATATCTATAGAAATGGAAAGGGTAAAAATTTAATATCAACTAGTTTGTTCTCTCTCTCTCCTTTTTTTTAATTTTTGTTACTAAACAGGTGTTTGACAGTGGTGTCACCGTGACTGAAAGTATAGCGGTAGATTGGGTAGGTCGCAATCTTTACTGGACAGACTTTGTTCTGGAAACAATTGAAGTCTCTAAAATGGATGGGAGCCACAGGACTGTGCTGATTAGTGAAAATATAACAAACCCAAGGGGACTAGTGTTAGATCCCAGAATTGAGTAAGATTTTTTTTTTTATGTTTTGTTTTGAAAAGATGCATATTTTATGATGTAACAGTATTCAAATTTGAGATATGCCCAAATTTTATTGTAATTTTAAAGTGACAAGTGAAAGAGAAAACTCAAGACAATTTTTTAAAATAGTGTGTTTGTGGAGTTGATTTAATAAAGTCAAATGGTAATTATTTGTAATCTGTTGCTCTGTTTCACTGTAACAAGACGGGTTTTTTTTTTCCTGTAAAACAGTTTTTCCTATATTTGCTTCCTAGTTAAGAACTATTATTTCAAAATTTTGACGTATCATTATGAGTTGTTGGTATACCACAAACTTACATGTAATATAATGTTGTATGCCTACCTGGCAAGGAACAGGTTACTTCATAGCCTCAAGGCTAAAATGATTATCTATACTGTATTAGTGTTATCACAAAAGCACCTTCCCATTTCAGACAGCAAGTGGCATAGAGTAAATGGAATGTTATGATTTGAACTGTTCATGTACAAACTTCTACTGTTTTTTAGCTCTTCAGTGCCTTGAACTCTGTTTACTCCCAGCCCCGTGGGGCTCCTCAGTTATAGCACTGTTAACGTTATCAGTGCATGCCCATAAAAGCACAAACCTATATCAAATTACTATTTAGCAACTGGAGAATCAGATTATAATCAATGTTGAAAACCACCAATAACAATAGCTTCTATATGCTGCTATTATTGACAAATGAAAACAGTAGTAGAAGTATTAAAAGAATTTTTACAACAAATTATGTTAATATCTCAAGTAAGCATATTGCTGAAATGAATAATTTCGGTATCATTGTGTAGGACTTTTTTTAAAACAGTTGTTTCTATTTTTTGGCTAATGAGTCTTTGTGTAACATTTCTCAATAGGCAGCTAGTTTTTTTTCAGATTGGTAACAACAAGTTACTTTTTTCAGTGCTCATGTAATGTTCTGGACCGACTGGGGCCAAAACCCTCGAATTGAAAAAGCCAGCATGGATGGCAAAATGCGAACAGTGATTATTAACAATAAAATCTACTGGCCCAATGGACTCTCTATTGATTACCCAAATAAACTGCTCTATTTTGCTGATGCTTATCTTGATTATATCGATTTTTGTGATTACAATGGAAACAACAGACGACAGGTGGTTGCAAGCGATCTGGTAAGACATTAATAAGAAACCATTGTTTTCCCATGTCCTTGCTGATAGTACTTAACATATTTGCACTGTCATAGACTTGGCGTATTTTTCTTCAAAATACTTGGGTGAAGCAGATATGAAGTATTTTCACTGCTTACTACAGCTGGAAGAAGAAGAATTGCATCTCCTATTCACAGTCTCTCAGGAGATCTTCAACAGAACCTGGAGCTGAGTGTAGACTTAGTGCTTTAGATCATTGTCATTTGTTCTGCCTGCATGCATGAAGTCAAAAGGCTACATCTGCTACTAGCTGGTGCACTTGCTGTAGGCAAATACAGTACAAAAAACCTGGAACAGCTTTCCCCGGTCACCTTCTGTGAGTGATGATTGCTACTATTCTTGATAGCAGTGAAGGGTCTTTTGCTGCTAGGACTTCCTGTGTGCAGGGCACTTCATGAAGACCATCCTTCTGACAGGCTGTCTCCCAATGAAGCGCTCCTGGCAGCTTGTAGCACTGTCCCTGTACCGGCACAACAGTTCAGATGTTCAGTTGGTACATATAAGCTGGTATAAATAACCACATGTATATTTTCAAGAATTGAACCTTGGGGCTTTTATTTTTGACTAGGGAGACAATTCTTGTGAAATAGGAGCTGGTGCAGTCTTTCTTACCCCACTCCTAATTTTATGAAATTCAGATAAACCACCTTCTTTGTCCCTCTGGTAAATGCCCTCTGGGCACCTTATCAGAGATGCAAGGTCATGACAGGTCCGTAACTCTCACTAGATATTTCCTCTTGTACCCTTGAAAATCTACAATTGGGTCTTTATCTGTTGGTTCCCTGTATTCTGCCCTACAGTTAGACTGCTTTGTTAATTCCTCATGCAGTACATCTCCCAGGGTCTATTTAGCATTTTCATTTTAATAAAATTTATATTTCCCCCATAATTAATTTCTTGTTTTCAGGCAATCGATGGTATTTTGTATTCTTTTGCTGAAAAATATCTTTTGAGACACAGCTGCTGTATTTCTTATTTTTTTAAATTATGCTCAGCTCTGCTGTTACTTCATTGCAAGCTTTACATATACAAATCTCCAGAACTAAATTGGTAAACATCCTTGCCTTTTAGATATTGCAGCATCCACATGCTCTAACTGTCTTTGAAGATTTTGTGTACTGGAGTGACCGCTATACTAATCGAGTAATTCGGGCCAATAAATGGCATGGAGGAAACCAGACAGTTATGATTTATAACATTCACCAGCCTTTGGGGCTTGTGGCAGTCCACCCTGTAAAGCAACCTAATGGTAAGTTCAGCAAAACAACTTTGGTAGTTACAAAAATAAGCTATGCAGTAATGTCATGCATAGGCACTCTTGGAATCAGTCTTGTCAGCAAACAGGCTGTGTTAAAATAGGCAAATAATTCATACTATTGACTTGCAACTGAAGGTTATTTCAGCCTGTCCAGCCCAGTGGTTAGGGAAAGTAACCAAGGCAGCGTGTAAGCATAATGACTAGCCAAAAAGAAGAGTAGGGAAGTAGTATGTACCATTTTCTTGCACTTTGTTTTGAATGTTTTCGTAAGAAAATTGGAGCATTTTTGGAAAGCATTTTGATTTTTGAAATTTTTCACTGTGGCATACCAGACTCAGTTCCTTGTATGTTAATAATATCATTCTTTTACACAAGATTACTGTCATTGACCTTCTCTGAAAACACTGTTGCATTATTTTACTTAAGGAAACAATAATAATAAATAAACCCCTTCATTGCATTCAAGATGCCCTCTGAGATCATATGCAGGTGATCCTTTGCAGCTGAAAGACTGTAAAAAAAAAAAAAATA